>JAHWFP010102232.1:0-15359 GCA_023313725.1 Lithobius niger | reverse complement strand
TGCTGCTTCGAAGGCAAAAGCATTAGCAGAGGTATTAGTAGCCGCAAATACCGCTAGAGGTCCGCGTAGGACGGGGAGAAGTGAGATGGTATATCTAGTTAACTTTCTAATCTAAGCTAGTACGATATTAGGGGGTAAACAATATGGCCGCCACGAACCGACATTGCCGAGGTCGTTGCTAAGCAACGTTTGGACGTAAGTTGCGATGTCTGCAACATAACTATAGTAGCACTTTTCAAAATATTGATTTTAATTTAACGTAGCTTTACGCGAGACATTTTTGTTAGTTGTTAAACCAATTTCTGCCACCCGCGAAGTTTCAAAATGTCAAATGTTATGAGGCCTTCATTCCTGTACCTCCGTTTTCGGTGTCCATATTGTCCAACCTTATATGCGATGTTTCTCGCTCAAGATCAGACTGGGTAGACCGTTATGGACAACAGGACCAGTATTTCACTACTTGCCAGAAATTCACAATGTTGTCTGTCATTAATGTTTTATCATTTTAAAACGCACGTCGTCATGACACACGTGTGGCTGATGAACACGACCTGCAGCGACGCGAGTGACGTACAACCAGTACACGTGTAACATTGGATATCAAGGTCAGAAATGGATGAAAGCGTGGTAGATCTCCCCTCCCACTATAGATCTGGTGTTATAACGAAATACGAGGAAACCCACAGTGGTTCACTGACCCGACCTCCTTGTTGGTTTTCCTCTCGATTTCTAATTGGCGGAGCGAACGAGCGAAGCGAGCGAAGCGTAGCCTATAACGGACACCAAATTGCAAAATCTTGGTTGGTCCGTTGGTCCGTTGGTCTGTTAGTCTGTTGGTCCGTTGGTTGCACTTTTTTAGTCTGGGTGGAGCCCAAACGAAAGGTCGGATTGAAATGAAATTTTGCACAACGCTTTATACCCCCAAAAGTATTGTTGAGCCAAAATTTGACGTAAATCGAACAATTATTACTGAAGAAATTTTAAAATTTTCGAATTAATATCTAACACTCACCATTGTAAATTTGGAGTCGTGAATAGTTAAGGAATTCCGACGAAGCATACACCATGTTAATGGTACTCAAGTGAACTTCAAAAAATACGGCAAATTAAATTTTAGTTGCTTCTTTCTAGCTACAAAATCTTTTTTGACGTAACTCAATGAAATAATATCATTTGACCGTTGCATTTAACCACTACAGTAACAAACGCAACCATAATAAAACAAAAGGATTCCGTTAACGACACACGTTAGTTCATTTGAAAAAAGAATGCTTTGGAGATTATTCAGTTCAACATGGCAACGAAAGTGGCGTCTACACTAGCGATGGGAATCCCGAATATGAAACCTGAAATCGTCGTATCAAGGCCAAGCGGTATTATAAACCGATATTAACATCAGACGAAACACGAAAGCACGAAACACGAAACAATAATAAGCCCGCCTCTCTCAGTTTACGGTTTCCTGGTTGCCATGGTAACGTAAAGACTCGAAACCAAAACCGTGTTGCATCGCATGAAGGAATACTTAATCTCGTACCACCGTTGTTACCTGCTACTAACGAAACTAAATCGGAGATAAATATTAGGCCTAAACGCTAAAAAATTAGGCCTAAAACTAAGTCTAAAAGCAAACACATTTTTAACTTAAATTGTGATGGTTATTTCTTTCAGATTATATAATAGAGATCGCTGTTGCAGTCAGAGAGTTTGGAAATAATATATTATCTTGCAGTGCGTGATAGAGGTGTGCCAGCTCAACATTTTCGTTGGTGGCGGTGTCAAATCTTATACCAAAGCAGTATTGTGAACCTTTTGAATCTTCTGACTATTGTTAAAAACTATCGTACTGATGATTGTTTGGCTTGCAGTTAAACGCCTTATTATTAATATTTTAATATAAGGACTATATTTTGCACAGCAGTTCCTGTAAACAATGTAAGAATTATTGCCAGAGGGAGCTCAAACAGCGGTGGCCATACGTGCTGTTTTATTTTTACTCGGGGAGATTACGTCTTCAGTGTTGGGTGTGAAAAGAGGCTACAAATAACTAAACAAAAACTAAATGCTGGAGCAAACAAAAGCTTGTTAACGTAAATTTTACACGTAACATAGGCCAACATTAAAACAAAAGGCTAAAATAAGAAAAAGACCAGCAAAGAACAGTAGTACGTCACACCAAAAGACAAACTGCCCAACAAGGCCCATTAGGTATTGCACCTAGATTTTTAAGAATTATTAACAAATGTGGTATCGTCATTAAAATAAAAACTAAATATAAGTTTGAAATAATGATCCGTTCGCTCCGCCTACAATAGACCCAAAGCCTGTTTCCTAGTTATAGGGCCGAAATTACCTTTGGATGCAGGGAGTTGGAGAGTTGGAGGCAGATGGAATTTTTGGTTAATACCTAATTGTTGGGAGCACCCGGCGGAAGATCAAGCGAGCTCGAGGGTGATAATTGATGTCAAGCATTATGTACAGGCAAATCATAGCTATGTTTTGTTACAACAATTGATCAAATAGGATTATTTCAACTAACAATGAGTATTAATTTTGGAGTGACAATGGCACATTACAATTTGACGTCATGTCGACTTCGGGCAGATTTCACAAATGACGTCATCAGCGTAACCTTGCTGGGGTGATACAATTCCAACGTTGAAGCCCTGAATTAAACTCTCAACAACTCAACAACGAATTACAGCCCCTTCAGACTTCTCTTAAAAAATTCGTTAGGAGACGTGGTTTGAAGGAGCTATTCGGCGTTGAGTTTCCGTCGTATGAAAGGTGATGGGGTAATTCGGAATAGAGTGACAATCCAGAAATAAGCGTAGAGAAACTTTGTTGCCTAAACTGGGTTATTCGGCGTTGTGCGATGACGGATGCTTTCGGAATCCTGAACAGGGGTGCGGTATGACAATGAACGTCTAATTACAGGACGGAAAACCAAAATGGGCTCCATCGCAGTGATGAATAAACGTGTCCAAACAAATACATAAATTAAAAGTAATGAAAAATATGACCATGACAGATGACTTCAAAATGTTGAGCAGTGATGCGGTACGGCAGTGAACGTTTAATTACGTATATATAATATATATATGATAAATATACATGCATTTAAAAGCTGTACATCTAACAAATAAATAAACATGGCAGACGATTGTGTCAAAGCGTGGCTAGCATTAGGCTTCTGCGGGAGGTATTTTTCATCGGGTAGGGTGAGAGCTATCCACCAAGTAATTTGTTTTAGTTTTCAGTACAACTTTCCGGGCTCGTTGCTAGCATTTGGTTCGAGCCGTGGTTGCATTGTTGCGGTCGGATTCGTACTATTCTTGGAACGTGTCGTGCCAACCTTTATCGGGTAGGGTGAGAGCTATCCACCAACTTCTGTTTTAGTTTCCCGATTCCATAAACAAACCAGTAAGACAATTCAGGCCATTGGGTCAATCTGCGCCAGTTTCAATGAGGGGTCATACTGGGTCAGACTAAGTCGGTGGTTAGTTCAGGGCATTGGATTAAACTGGATCATTGGGTTCCTCTGGGTCAGCCGGTGTTGGTGGCCGCGTGCATCACTGGGTCATTCCGGTTCACTGGGTCATGGAAATTGGTGGTTCACTGGGCTATATAATCCCCAAAATAGTAATCCTTTCCATTCCTGATGCTAACAAGTCCGGTCACTTTATTTGAAGCCTCGACAGACTTGGAAGTTTTGATTTGCTCGCAGTCAGAATCCATAACATCTGAAGGTCAGAGGGACAATTTTGCAAGAGAATTTGAATCGGAAACTTCTAAGATCTCTTTCTTGCCGCAATATGCTGGTATGCGGACATATTTTGCTCCCTCAAAAAACGATAGCGTACATTACCTCCCCCCGCCCGCGGGCCATCGGCTCCCCCCCCCCCCCACCCTGGAAAAACCGTTGCACATTGAAACAAATTGCTGACAAGAAATATGTTTCATTAAACGTACTTATATTAAAATTGGTAATTGGCCTGCTCCCAATCAACCCGAAATTCACCTGGTGGCAGGGGTAGGAATTGCGTGTGGTGGTATTATTACAGATTAGTGAGGTTACTTTGAACTAGTGGCCTTGGCTTAATTTTCATCGGGTAGGAGACAAGTTTCATGTTAGAGAACGATTAGTACGATTTGTCAAATCCTGATTCTTGCTATAGTTTTAGGTTAGGTTAGTTGCCTGTTGCCAAATTTGATCTGTGATATCTGTAGTCCAGGAAAGGTTAAGTGAATGACTTTCTCTGTTGTTCTCTTACTGCTTGGTGTTTCTATAAGCCAGCATTAGTTGTTGCGAGTTTAGTTCCGGTTTTCAACGTTGGAATTTTACCACCCCAGCAAGGTCACGCTGACGTCATTTGTGAAATCTGCCAAGCCCGAAGTCCACATGACGTCAAATTGTAATGTGCCATTGTCAAAATTAATACTCAATTGTTAGTTGAAATAATCAATATTTGATCAATTGTTGTACACATAGCTGTGATTTGTCTGTACATGATGCTTGACATCAATTGTAACGCTCGAGCTCGCTTGATCATCCGCCGGGCGCTCCTAACAATTAGCTATTAACCTAAAATTGCATTCCGCCTCCAACTCTCCAACTCCTCGCATCCAAAGGTAATTTCGGCCCTAAAATTAGAATTTTCCCCCAATTTTCCCTATCCCCAACTTAAATTCAAACCTGACCAATCCTGTTGCTTGTCCTGCACTGCAACCCCGTCGCTACTTTGTTTAGCTGTCACAAACTTAACAAAATTTTCCCGAAACTTATAAATCCAAATTTCCCCAAGTAAGCCTAATGCCGTTGACGTTCCATTTAAGGCCTTAAGCCGAGGTTAGTGTCGCCCAAGAACTTCAGGCGAGCCAGAGCACACTATCGCTCATATGTTACATTAAACCAACACCAAAACTGAACCACGACTTATAGCCTTGATCCATCAGTTAAAGTAAATTTGGAATTCCTGCAACCCCTTGACTACCACCACGGCACATTTTAGACCTTGTCCCTTAACTGTGGGATTGGCATTGGGGCGGCTCCCGGACGCACTAATTATCCCCTACATAGCATGTGCGTTTGAAATGATAACACAACTTACGTTTGAAATAAATAACCTTTTAATAACGTAATTTTGAATGAACTGTTTTTTTTTAAATAATTTTTTTATGGGGAAAAATGTCCCCCGAGAGGGGGGGGGGGGGGGTTGTGTCCAACCTAATGACAACCTGTCTGAAGCACGCGTCATTAAAGTCACACACGTTATGCGTGATCAATGGCTTTTCGTAAGAGGAATGTACGTGGTTCACATGTGTTAGCATTCAAATATATACATAAAGGATACGAGCATTCCAGGTGCGAAAACAGGTGATATATCCACTTTGTATCTTCCTTCGCTTTACCTACGTAGTTTAACCAACCAGCGGCATTTAGTCACATTTTTCCTTTGAGGAAAAATATGATTTAGCGCCGGTGCACACGTGCGTACGCGCGGCGACGCTGCTGGTACCGCATTTGCGGTTTGGTTTACGTGACATCTGCTGGGTACTGCACACGTACCCGCGTTGACGTTGCATTACCACCCGCCGCTCGTGCGGTCGTTTTGCACCGCAATCCCCCTCCCCCCCTCCCCGTCAACGCATCGGTAATGCAGCGTTAAGAAAACGCAGTTGCATCTCTGAGTACTTTGGGTGAGCGGTGCACACACCCGTCGTTAATCGCAAAAGCGTTACCGAAAATGGCATCCAATAACGAAAAAACAGACGTGGAATTGTTTATTGGGGGAGTAAAGAACTATCCTGAAATATGAAATGTTGATTCAGAAATGATTGAAGTCTCATTGGGAAGTAATTAAAGAACTTATCCGAATTTTTTAGTTAATTTGCAATGGATGTATAACATATTCCCCTGGTACGTCTTAAATTAGTACATCAATGTACCAAATTCGTCGCATTGGTTTGAAAACATATTTTTTGTTCACGAAGTAGGCGAAAAAAGCAATATCGTCTCATTGGTTTCAAACTATAATTTGTTGTACACGAGGTTAGGGAACCGAACGCGCACATACATCACCGCAGCAGCACCACAGCATCAACACGCGTTAATAAAACACACGTGTGCACTGATTGGCGGAGTCACCGCAGCGGCACCGCAGCGTCGATGCGCGTCCAAATAACACACGTGTGCACCGGCGCTTGGTTTACGTGCCATCTGTTGGGTACTGCACACGTACCTGCGTCGACGTTGCGTTACCGCCTGCCACTCGTGCGGTCGTTTTGCGCCGCACTTCCCCCCGTCAACGCAGCGGTACCGTAGCGTTAAAAAAACGCAACTGCGTCTGTCATTGCCTTGTGTCACTTGAGTGGTGCATACGCGCCGGTGCACACGTGCGTTTTTTGGACGCGCGTTGATGCTGCGGCTCCGCTGCGTTGACGTAGCCAATCAATGCACACACTAGGACCCTTGCTTTTTGACATTTTTCTAATGACTTAACAAATACACATACAACAACTAACAAACCAAAATTCAAATTCGCCGATGATGATGAGGTTCGAATCCGCCAAATTCGCCGATTGGTGATTAGGTTTTGGATGAAACTGGCTCCAAATTCCTTTCTTCCTAGATTGACACAGTGACTGAGTGGTCGGAATGTTGGCAATTACCACTCACTACATCAAAATGCTGTTCGTTTCATTTTGGCC
This sequence comes from Lithobius niger, assembly GCA_023313725.1. Classification (NCBI taxonomy): domain Eukaryota; kingdom Metazoa; phylum Arthropoda; class Chilopoda; order Lithobiomorpha; family Lithobiidae; genus Lithobius; species Lithobius niger. Next base: position 8,648 of record JAHWFP010102232.1, on the reverse strand, counting down.
GACAGAACTTAAAACATTCGTACTATCTGGCTAATTGCAAGCTGAATTCGGTGCAATACATTAAAGGTCTGGGCATCAATATCAACTTTGACTTTAAGTCATCCATCCACTGTAGGCTCATATCTACTTCAGCCTTTGCCAGACTTGCAATTGTTAAGAGGTGTTTTGTGTCCTCGAATAGGCATACGTTGGTTTGGGCTTTCAAGGTATATGTGCGACCACTGTCGGAGTATGCAAGTCCGGTGTGGTCGCCTTACCTCCTTCAGGACTTTGATAAGTTAGAATCTGTCCAACGGTATTTTACGCGTTCATTGCGTGGCCTGCGCAACAGTTCTCCTGGCCAACGTCTGAGGTTACTTGGCCTCGAACCACTTGAGTTGAGGTGCCTGAAGGCCGACCTGATGTTGACATTTAAAGTCCTTCATGGTCTGTTGCCTGTGGAATTGCCTTTTTTTATTACTTCTGCACTACGGATATTACTAGGGGCCACTCTATGAAACTGAGGGTTCCCAAGTGCAACTTGGACTGTCGTAAATTTTTGTTTGCAAGTTGGGTAGTAGCTCCTTGGAATTCCCTCTCCGAGGCTGCAGTCTCTGCTCCATCTCTTAGTGTCTTTCGGCGGGAGTTGAATTGTACTGACCTCTCGAGTTTTCTGAAAAGATCATATCTGTGATGCCGCATTGCACTTTAGTGGGACCAGTATCAGAGGATGCCCCCGCAACCCTTCTGGATCCGTTATTATTATGACCGTCAACTGCCAGTACGCATTCGGCGGCAACCCATTTTGCTAACCCCGTGAACAAAAAATTATATTTTGAAACCAACGAGACGATATTGCATTTTTCGCCTACCTCGTGAACAAAAAATATATTTTCATTTACTGATTTAAGACGTACCAGGGGAATATATTATACATTCTTTGCAGATTAAGTAAAAAATTCGGATACGTTCTTTAATTACTTCCCAATGAGTCTTCAATCACTTCAGCATCAACATTTCATATTTCAGGGCAGTTCCTTACTCCCCCAATAAACAATTGCATGTCTATTTCTTCAAAATTGGACGCCATTTTCGGTAACGCTTTTGCGATAAACGACGAATGTGTGCACCGTTCAAGTCACACAAGGTATATACTGAGAGACGTAGTTGCGTTTTTTTTTAACGCTGCGGTACCGTTGCGTTGACGGGGGGAATTGCAGTGCAAAGCCACCGCACGAGCAGCGGGCGGTAACGCAACGTCGACGCAGGTACGTGTGCAGTACCCTACAGAGGACAAGTAACAAACCGCAAATCCGGTACTGTAGTGTCGACCGCAGATGCGGTACCGCACGTGTGCACCGTTACTCAATGCACACGTGCGTTTTATTAAAGGGCAATTACATCCATTTTGGCATGCATGTTTTACTTTTGAACCACTTACGCTATAACTAAACACAAGAAGTGCGGTAAGAATACGTTACGTACGTCCAATACGACAATTTAGTTATTGCATCACCAAAACACGACACGGAGACCGCCATTGTTTTGCTGGAACGCGCAGAAATGAATGCCGACAGATGTCAATTTCGACACGCAGCCGATTGAGATTGCTCTATTTGCTGTGAGAGCTCAAGCGTCTGACGGCCTTATCCGGCCACTACAACTGTCGGCCAGCTAAGGCCGTCAGACGCTCGAGCTCTCACAGCCAATAGAGCTATCTCAATCGGCTGCGAGTCGAAATCGAAGTGATATCAGTGCGCATTAATTTCTGCGCGTTCCAGCAAAACAATGGCGGTCTCCATGTCGTGTTTTGGTGATGAAATAATTAAATTGTTGTATCGGACGTACGTAACGTATTCTTACCGCAATTCTTGTGTTTAATTATTGTGTAAATGATCCAAAAGTAAAGCATGCGTGTTAAAATGGATGTAATTGCCCTTTAACGCGCATTGACGCTGCGGTGCCGCTGCGGTGATGTATGTGAGCGTTCGGTTCCCTAACTTCGAGTACAAAAAATAGTTCGAAACCAATGAGACGATATTGCTTTTTTCGCCTACCTCGTGAACAAAAAAATCTGTTTTCAAACCAATGCGACGAATTTTGGTACATCGATGTACTAATTTAAGACGTGCCAGGGGATACGTTGTACATCCTTTGCAGATTAAGTAAAAAATTCGGATAAGTTCTTTAATTTCTTCTCAATGAGTCTTCAATCATTTCTGCAGCAACATTTCATATTTCAGGATAGTTCTTTACTCCCCCAATAAACAATTCCACGTCTATTTCTTCGAAATTGGACGCCATTTTCGGTAACGCTTTTGCAGTAAACGACGGGTATGTGCACCGCTGAAGTCACCCAAGGTACTTATAGACACAATTGCGTTTTTTTTAACGCTGCGGTACTGCTGCGTTGACGGGGAGGGGGGGGGGGGAAGCGGTGCAAAACAACCACACGAGCGGCGGGCGGTAACGCATCGTCGACGCAGGTATGTGTGCAGTACCAACAGATGTCACGTATACCAAACCGCAAATGCGGGACTGCAGCATCGCCGCGCGTCCAAAAAACGCACGTGTGCACCGGCGCTACATCCGTCATTTACCGCAAATTTAATCCGTCATTTACCGCACTATATTAATGACCACAAATTAAGCTCAACAATAAAGAATAATTATTTCAGGAAAACCACATATCGTTATGAAGTGTCTTTTGCCAAGAATCAATACGCAAACGAACAAACAAATGCAAAATTCCTAACATATTTATTTAATGAAATCCCTCTTGAACTTCTCCAAATTGATGGGATAAGTGAGATTAAAAATAAACTATTCGATTACTTCTTGCTTAATCAAGAATTCGATTAAGCAATGCCCAGATAAATCTTCGGTCTGGTATTTTATTTTTTATTAATATAATGTGCGTTTAGTGATTATTATTGTTTTTGTACTTAAACTGTTACGTTGTATTTGTTTTTGTTCCTGATGCGTACTATGGCTTTATGTTCAAAATAGTACTTGTCAAGGAAATAATGTGTTCTATATTACCTCCATATTATTCGTTATCATGTGCCTTTTATTGTACCTGACTTACTCGGCATCCACAAGTTCAGAATGAACTTCGGGCCGTCGTAATAAACTATTTACTTACTTACTTAAAAAAAAAACGTTACCGAAAATAGCGTCCAATTTCGAAGAGATAGACTTGGAATTGTTTATTGGGGGAGTAAAGAACTATCCTGAAATATGAAACGTTGCTGCAGAAATGATTAAAGACTCATTGGGAAGTAATTAAAGAACGTATCCGAATTTTTTTAGTTAATCTGCAAAGAATGTATAATATATTCCCCTGGTACGTCTTAAATCAGTAAATGAATGTACCAATATCGTCGCATTGGTTTGAAAATATATTTTTAAAAACAAATAAATAAATAAATTAAAAAATAATGAAAAACATGACCATGACTGATGCTTGCGTGATGACAGATGACTTCAAAACGTTGAGCAGTGATGCGGTATGACAATTAACGTTTGATTACGTGTGTGTATGTGTGATAAATAAAACATGTATTTGAAAGCTCTATATCTAACAAATAAATTAATATGACGGACGGTTGTGTCAAAGCAAGGCTAGCACTAGGCTTCTCCGGGAGGCAACTTTCATGGTGTAGGGTGAGAACAATCCACCAACTAATTTGTTTTCGTTTTCAGTTTTCAGCATTTGGTTCGAGTCGTGACTGCGTTGTTGCGTCGGATTTATGCCATTCTTGGAACGTGTCGTGGTAACCTTCATCGGCTAGGGTGAGAGCTATCCACCAACTAATTTATTTTAGTTTCCCGATCCCGTAAACAAACCAGTAAGACAATTCAGGCCATTGGGTCAACTGCGCCAGTTTCGAGGAGGGGTCAGGCTGAGTCAAACTAAAGCCCTATCCACACTGGCTGCTCGCGGACGTAGTATGACGTAAAAAAGACTTCAATATTCGTCCTTAACGCAACACCAACCACACGATTGCTGCAATGTTGACCTTGTAGGCACGTCGTTACGCATAGCTTCGCACGAAACTTTCTTCTGTCTGGAGAGGCCTTGAGTCGGTGGTTAGTCTAGGGCATTGGATTAAACTGGGTCATTATGTTACTGGGTCTGGGTCAGCCGATGTTGGTGGCCGCGTGCATCACTGGGGCATTCCGGTTCACTGGGTCATGGAAATTGGTGGTTCAATTGGCTATATAATCCCCAAAATAGTAATCCTTTCCATTCCTGACACTAACAAGTCGTGTTACTTTTTTGAAGCCTTGACAGACTTAAAGTTTTGACTTGCTCGCAGTCAAAATTCATAGCACCACAAGTTTCCAAGGAAATTCCAATCGGAAATTTCTAAGATCTTTTTCTTGCCAGGATATACTGGTATGCGGACATATTTTGCTCCCTCAAAAACGATAGCCTACATTACTTCCCCCCCCCCTCCCACCTAGATACTTTCCACATTAAAACAAATTGCTGACAAAGAAATTTGTATCATTAAACGTACTTGTCTTAAAAGTGGTAATTGGCCTGTTCCCAATTAACCAGAAATTCACCTAAAGCCATGGGAAGAAATTGTGTATGGTGATATTATTACAGATTAGTGAAGTTACTTTCGGCTAGTGGCCTTTGGATTATATTTCATCTGGTAGGAAGTTTCATGTAGGGAACGATTATCACGATATTTCAAATCTCGATTCTTGCTAGTTATTGTAGGTTAGGTTAGTTGTCTTGGCTAATTTGGTCTGCCTGTGATATTTTTAGTCCAGGAAAGGTTAAGTGAGTGACTTTGTCTATTGGCCTCTACTGTTGTCTCCTTAAGCCAGCACTAGTATTTGCGTTTGAAATAATAACACAAAGAGGTAAAAAAGCGTCAGATGAGTGATGAAAAATAAAAAGCTAACAAGGCACACAACAGTAAAAATGCGACGATTCGGGTCAGACCACGACCGTTATCAAGCAAAAAATATTTCAGCCAAAGGAGCTAAAGTCAATACATAACCAAATTCCACTTTGGGTGTGACCCACAAATCAACAACAAAAGTTCAAGTTAAAATATTTAAAAAAGATAAAATGAACCTAAGTCAGGGCAGAAACTGACAATAAGGGACCCAGACAAACTCCCTGCGTCGCACTTACGACTTACGACTTAAGACTTACGACCTGTTTCACAGGGAGTTTGTCTGGGTCTCCGTTGTCAGGTTCTGCCCTGACTTAGGTTCATTTTTATCTTTTTTTAATTTTTTTAACTTTCGCTTTTGTTGTTGATTTGTGGGTTACACCCAAAGTGTACTTTTATTAGCTTTACTAATAGACTTGAGGTCCTTTGGCTGAAATATTTCCTGCTTGATAACGGGTTATTGTTTGACCCAAAACGTCGCATTTTTACTGTTGTGCACCTTGTTGGCTTTTTATTATTCATCATTTGAAATAATAACACTTAGGTTTGAAATAAGTAACCTTGTAACAATGTTATTTTAAATGAACTGTGTTTTTTTTTATTAACCCTTAAATGCATGAATTATTTTCTGATACTTTTTTTTTAAGGACCATATTGGGTCAGTCGGAGAATTCGAACCAGCGTTAGCAGGGTTTGCAGACGAGGACGCTGACCACTAGGCTGTTGCTGCTCGCTTTGCTCGGGGTCCCCGGGGACCCCTCACAAAGCTTGCAGTGCGAGTTCGGACTTAGTTTTTTCACGTTTAGTCAGCTGTTACCTGCAGGCAACTGTATGCAACATGGGGTTAATTTTTTTCTGGGAAGAAAATGTTTGGCGGTTGGGTCCGAGCGAGCTAATGACACTCTGTCTGAACCACGCATCATTAAAGTCACACACGTCAGCGTGATGAATGGTTTTTCGCACGTGGAATGCTCGTGGTTTGAGGATACAATTTGAAAGCCTACACATGTATTCGCATTCAAATTCATCCACAAAGTACGTGCATTCCATGTGCGAAAACAGGTGTATCTTTCGTATCTTCCTTCATTTTAATTACACAGTTCAATCCAACAGCTGCATTAAATTACATTTTTCCCTTAAGGAAAAAAATGTGATTTATGTCTCTCATAATGGTCACAGCGTGGGTCGAACTGTGAAGTTACAGCGACGAAAGATGATTCACCTGCTCAATTAAAGGGCTACCAGAACCCTGCAACTACTTAAAAGTAGACAACAAGTTGTTCTTTACAGAAACAAAAGTACTTCAGAAAAATAACTTCTTCAAATAAACAAGTTCTTAAAGCAGTAAAGTAACTATAACGCAAACTTTACGCCAAGGTAGTGAGAAGTCTACTAATTACCTAAATAATTAAAAACCAAAAGAATGGTATGACCAGACCAAAGGTGAGAAGATACCAAGGTGAGAACATAACCAAAATATTCGTCAAGTGCAGGTGGCGAATTGACAGAATAACAAGCCGTTGACAAATAGAAAAATATTGATAATGTTGTTTATTGAACAGAAGCATGCTAACATTTCGGTTTTGCAGTTTAATTAAAATATCAACGGCATTAAGTGCCTTCCAAGCATAATACTGAGAACTGCTTCGAAATTTTGCAGTAAAAGTTTTCGAATGAGCAAAATTTGCACAGAAGAGGGTGCTGCCAGGTATTACAGCTTTTTTACGTTGGTTTCGTTCCTTTTATTTTTTTTTTGCTTTCGTTCCCTTTTAAATTGCTTTCGTTCCGTTTTGTATTGCGCACCGTATAACAAACAACGAAAGCAAAATAAAAGAGAACGAAAGTAAAAAAAAAAAAAAGAAACAATCCTAAGACGTTTTGCTTAATTTACCTTTTTAAGTTGATTCAGTCGCCTGCAGCGACTACCTAGTCGCAACCGGTCGTCTATACATTTCCGCCACTTCCGAATATTTTAAGGCACACACCTCTACCACGCACTACAACAGCGATCTATTATATCATTTGAAAGCAGTAACCATCACAAGCGCATCCATGAAAAATGTGTTTAGCTTCTAGGCCTATTTTAGATTTTAAGTGTAATTGTGAGGTTTTAGGCCTAATTTCCCCTGCATTTAAATTTCGTTAGTATCAGGTAACAGACAATTTCATTGGATAGTAAGCCTATTCAGCCCGACACAAAGAGTGTACGGTACGCCACGTGTAGTAGCGTGCAAAGTGACGGCAGAACTGCAACGGAGAGACGTCGTGATATAGTGTTGCGTGTTATCCTAAGGGTTTAAATGCGACGATCAACTGTTATTATTTCATTTAGTTACGCCGAGAAAGCCTATTAGCCATAAGGAAGCGACGATGTTTTAGTTTACCGTGTTTTTTTTAGCTAACTTTTTGTGACTGAATGTGATGGTGCAAACCATGTCGTCTCTATCTGGTACCATTCCGAAGCTGAAAAAAGCAACGGACTGAGGGGCAAAGTCGTTACATTAGTCTTCTCAGCCGGTACGGATGTACAGGTTATTTTTGGGTACAGGCTTATTTTAGTATCGTCGTTACAAAACACTTTACTTCTTTGGAGAGAGAAATAAACAAGCCAACGTCGAACTAAAATAGGAACTTGCTCCAAGTTTATCAGTACAATTATCAATGTCATTGCCACAGTCAGAAGTGCTGTGTTATCCATCAGCCAAAGAAGTAACACTGGAATAAGCCTTCGTGTTATGAAATTAATGTAATAAACGTAAATAAGAAAGAGTAACGGTCCGAACTGCGCCAGATTAGCATTCTGCTAAGTGCCGATATTTTGTAAATAGTTTTCCTAGGTTTAAAATCCACAACATAGCCTTTTCACAGTAGGAATTTATTCTATGGACCGTAATAACAAAAAAAAAACAAAAAAATTTGTTGTAGTCCTTTTGTTTTTGTGGTCATTTGTTCGGTGGCAACCCGACTTTAAGTTAGTTGAGGCCGATAATGTAACAATTTCTAATATACTATAGTGTCCGCGGCGTATCTTGAGGTCGCCCCAGAAAGATCACAAATCATCGATTGTATGTTTTTAGTAGCAGAGTGCCTTGTTGATATCCAAAATAGTTGCAAAAACAATGGCGGCCGTCGATTAAAGCCGACACCACCAGGAAGACGTAGCCGATCATAAAATGCCTACAGGACTCATGATAAGCTGTTCACACAATAGATCTTCAACTATTATAGTATCGATGAATCGTATCATTATTAGCACGACTTATCGGGTTGCGGAGAAGAATTTGTGTCTGAGACCCACCTCTCAGTACCGAAACATCTTAGTTCCATATCATTCCTATTGGTTCCATCTAAGTTTACAGAGGGAGCCATGAGTTTTATGTGGGAATTTCCACTCAGTTTTCAGTCTAAAATTAAACTAAACTACACGCGAAACTAGTTTGTATTTAAGTATTATTTAGTTTAACTTAGTTGTAGTTGAGTTTACTTTAGATTTGGGCTGAAAAATGAGCAAAAATTACCAGACGGAACGTGTGGCGCCCTCTGAAAACTCGGGCGGAACTAATAGGAATGAATGCAACACGGTTCAAATTCAATAGGGGCTTTTTAGAGTTACAAATTCTCCTCCCCAATCCTACAGAGCAGTGACATTTGCGCCGTACTGGCTCCAAGTATGGGTTTTGGAGGGCATAACTACAAGGTGCACTATATAAACCGAACACAACGGAGGACAACGGAAGAGTGGATTTCTTA
>JAHWFP010102230.1:5101-17236 GCA_023313725.1 Lithobius niger | reverse complement strand
TTCGAAACTTGGCGGCCCCTTTTACCCGTTTTGGTTTTTGATATGATATCACACCTTTTTTTTTTAAATTGTGTATAGGCTCAACTCCATTACTGTGCAGATGTGTACTATAAAGTGCCACGTCAACAAGAAATTGGTTTTCAACAATTTGCTACTACCTTTTGCCTATAGGCCGAACCATTCTCAACTTAGTGACCTCTTTATGGGCTTTTGTTTAGTTTTAAGTTTGTTGTAATTTGTATTACAATATTTAGTTAGTTTTGGTGTGTTGATATCACTCCTTTGAAGGGCCGTACCACTCTCAACTTAGTGGCCTCTTTACCCGTTTTTGGTTTTGTTTATTTTGCTTTGTTTTTACAGTTGGTTTATTTTTCGTGAATTGGACGTGAATACAATTTGTAACGTTGTTTAGATTTATCGTGATGCACTAGTGTGTGTCTAGGCACGTACGTCAGTATCCACGTTCTCATTGTCCGAACTTTGGCCGTCCAATGAGAGACGATGCCGACAATACTAACAATGGTTAGAACAATATTTTCGTACTTACGCGCCCTCCCACGCCATTTCTGATACGCCCCCAGGCTCCAAACCATAAAAAGGTATGCAGTTCGTATTGTACTGCACCCATTCGTCCAATTTCATAGCTAGAAGCTTCCCCGTTATCTCGGTATCGATGAATAAAATCACCCTATGGGAATTAACATGGGGATGAGCGAATTCGCTAGCTAGCTAGCTAACACGTTTTCAACGTTATTGAGGGTCAGATTTTGCATTGAAAGCAGCTTAGCTGGCATTCCTACACGAGTTAACTTTTGTCAGGTGGGTCATTGCTCTCGATTTCAACACAATTTAAGCTTTTGTACCGCATTATTTTTTTCCCCAAGTACCTGAAACGTGCCCAACTATGCTTCAAGATAAGACCCTGACGCTATGGCGCGCGCTACAATTATTTTTGTAACAGATGGCGTGTTACCAATGTTCACGAAAATAGTATTACAAATGATGACAATCTTTGGATTTAAAACATCCCAAATGTCAAACCATAAAAGGCACCTATTGGAGTCAAACGTAAACTGAATGTCAAATATCAAGCATATCTGTCGCATAAATTATTTTTATCTGAGTTGAATTAGCTAGTAATAAGTAGTAGTAGTAGTAGTAGTAGTAGTAGTAGCTACAATGAAATCAGCGATGTTGAGGTACCCTTATCGTATTAAAATCCTTTACGCACAGCTCTGAAACAGGACTTTCTGTTTTCTACTCGGTAAACCCCGTCGATGTATACAATTTCCAAAGCTTTCTGTCACATTATTATTTAGTATTCAATACCAGAAAACGCGAGTTTAATGTCTCTGGTAAGAGAAGAAGTTGCTCGGGTTCGTCCAAACACTAATAATGAACAACAACAATTGAACAACAACAACCAGACGGCAATAATTAGACGCCATGAATCCAACAATCTGAACTTGATGGGCGAAGTGCTAGCACGCTGCTAGACTCTTTTGTCCTCCACTGCCAGTTGTTATTGTTATTGTGTTTGTTTGGTTGTTTAGCAAGTAGCTGTTTGTTTGTTTATTTGTTTGTTGATTGTTGCTGTTGTGTTTGTTATTGTTGTGGTATTTGTTTGGTTGTTTGTTTATTTGTTGGTGGTTGGGTGTTTGTTGTTTTTGTGTTTGTTGTTGTTTTTGTGGTTGTTGTTGGTATTTGGACTCTTTTTCGTCCCCTGGAGATCGGACAACCAATGAACCGATTTTTAAAGATTTATAGCTGAAATCGTAGGTATGAACAAGGCCTATGGCCATTTGAACGCAATCTTCATGAAAGTACAACATTGTGTTGCTGTTCTTTCTCCAACAACATTGTGTTGTTGTTGTGTGTTGGATAAAATTTGTTTTCACCTAGAGATTGAACCACTGAACCGATTTTCAACTTTTCAACTTTTTATAGCTTAAAACGTACGTATGAACAAGGCACAGGATCTTTTGAACAATATTTTAATGTGACTACAATATTCTTTTTGTTGTTGTTTTTCTTGTCGGGGAAATATTTCTTCCACCTAGCTATCAAACCATTGAACTGATTTTCAACTTTTCAACTTTTTTTAGCTTAAAACGTATGTATGAACAAGGCCCAGGGCCTTACGAACGCTAATTTAATGTGACTACAAAGTTCTTATTGCGGTTCTTCTTGTTGAGGAACTATTGCTTTCATCTAGAAATCGAGCCACTCAACCGATTTTAGTCTTCTGTGCAGCCATACCGGCTGAGAAGACTATTGCAACGTCTTTGTCCGTCCGTCGCTTTTTTCAACTTCGCAGCGGTACCAGATATTGACGACCATTGTTTACAACGTTAGATTCAGTGTGAGAAGTTAGTTAAATAACATGACAAATTAAAACATCGTTACTTCCTTATAGCTAATAGAATAAATAATAACATTTGCTCGTCAATTTAAAATCCTAAGGTAACACTCAATAAAAACAAATGGATTTTAGCTTCGTTTAAAATAGTCTCGTCGCATTGTTGCATAAATGAATAGGCTTACCCTTGAACCAAATTCGCCATTAGCCTATCTGCTACTTACGAAATTAAAACTGTATTTTTAAAATTAGGCCTAAAAATGAAAATTACGCCTAAAACCATGCATGTTACCATGGCAACGCCAAGTTGCTACGAGTCGCTGTCTCTCCTGTCCCTTCTCTACTACCACTGATCTATATAGGTTACGTTGCGTATTATGTTGTAACACTGTAACTGTGTGCCCGGAGGCATACCGTGTTGCAAAAATGAATAGGCTTACTGGATACAATCCAAATCTCAGTTAGTTGCTACTTACGGAATTCAAGTTAAAATAAATTCGGGCAATTCTGATAGTTACTGTTTTTAGATTATATAATAGAGATAGCTGTTGTAGTGCATAAGAGGTGTGCGTCACTATTGGTAGTGACAGAACTGTACAGAAGACCAGATGCGACTAGGTAGTCGCTGTAGCCGCTTGTTTAACTTTACAGCTTACAACATAGGTTTTAACAAGGACCGGGGCCTTTTTGAACACTATTTTGGTGTGATGATTTATCTCAAAAAACGTTTATCTCAATTATCTCTTATGATTATCTCATATCAAAATTATAGTTATTTAGTTTACCTGGAATGCCTCCAAGACAAAAAAAATAGCATACATTAAAAACACGCTTAAACGTATAAAATACGGATGTAAGCCTTTAACAAACTTAATCCTCTAAAGCAACAGATACAAGAAAAAGACATGTAAGCCTTCAGTCTCGCACTAATACGTGTAAAAGAAGCTTCAGCTTTGTAAGCCTTACAAACACTTAATGCTCTAAAGGAATAGAAACAAGAAAAAGACAAAAGCCATCAGCAGCGTACTAATACGTCTAAAAGAAGATCCAGCATTTTTTACACGTCCAACACGTATTAGTACGAAACTGATTGCTTACCTGTCATTTCTTGTATATGTTCCGTTAGAGCCTTACTTTTTTTTAAAGTCTTACATCCGTATTTTATACGCTTAAGCGGTTTTTTTTTCAATACTAAAATCTCCGCGGCCTATCTTGAGTCAAGAACAACACAGATAATCAATTGTACGTTTTTGGTAGCAGAGTGCCTTGTTGATATCCACGATGGTTACAAAATAAATGGCGGCCGTCGATTAAAGCCGCCCCCTCCAGGAAGACGTAGCCACTCATAAAATACTTACAGGACTCAAGATAGGCCGCGTACACAAGTGTCCGCGGCCTATCTTGAATTCGCCCCAGAACGACACAGATAATCAATTGTATGTTTTTGGTAGCAGAGTGCCTTGTTGATATCCACGATGGTTACAAAAACAATGGCGGCCGTCGATTAAAGCCGCCCCCTCCAGGAAGACGAGCCGCTCATAAAATACCTACAGAACTTAAGATAGGCCGCGTACACAATAATTTGTAATAATTTGTATCTGTACGCTGTAGTCATGCTTGGTACAAAAAGGCAAACCCCAACAGATGTATGGCAGGTTACCACGGCAACGATTTCTTCAGCTAAACCATTCCCGCATCTTTCTTATTTCTTTAGCTTATTTTCAATTACAGAATGGCAGACATATCCCACAAGCGAAATGAAAAATGTACCACCGTCATGGGTAAACCCCCTGATGGAATCTTGGCGACGCGATAGCAGATTTGGTATTGCATTTGACAGGTTGTTTTTTTTTTTTTCTTTTCTTTTTTTTTTTTCTTTTTCTTGTGGCTCAAGGATTTCTGATTCGTGCTTTTATATAGGAGAAAGTGGAGTAATCGTGCACACCGGAAACTGTTTCTGCTCCAAGGCTAGATACGAAATGACTATAAAAGAGCCTATTCTTCAGGAGGAAAAGACAAGATTTCATCTGAGGGTTAGTCTTGTTTACGCCTATGGCATAACATTCCTTATAAACAATATGTATACTCTTATAAGATATTGCTTCCGCTAGTTTGCCCCATGTCCTGTCAGTACGGAAACAGTATCTTTTTTTTCTTTTACTCATATAGTTTTCAGCACATACCGACAACTCCACGCAATTATATCTTTGGGTTTAGCAAACCCCCAATCGCCGCAGTCATGTTGCAGCAATTTGCAATGCGATAAAGCGTTGATATCGAAAATATAGATAGTTGGAGTCGCTGCTCGCAATCTTTTTCAACGCAGCAATTTTCTTTCTAGCTGTAAGGTGGTGTAAATGTTATTTCATGCGGAGTGCTACACATGCCTGTGCTAGTACGAGTGATGTGTTCCGCTCATATTTATTACGTTAACATCATATTTTTAACAGGTCATCCATGAAATTTTTACGATCAGTCGTTCCACAGTTGGTCACAAGGGGTCGTGATCCAGAATGAGTATCAAGACACACGCTAGTGTGTTGCCCGCCAAGATAAACGATAACATCTCGATGAAAAATATATATGAGCATGGCGACCGCTAGACACGTTGCGTCTTTACAGCTAAGGTAGTTTGGCTATTTTCAGGCATGCATGTAAGCATAAATCATATCAAAAACCAAAACTAGTAAAAGGACCGCCAAGTTCCAAATGATTCGGCCCTTCAAAGGAGTGATATCAACACACCAAAACATTCGCCGAGTTAATCGCATTTTAATTGTTGCCCATTTTAGCATTTGTTCTTTCGGGAAATGAGACGTTGCATTGTTGAGAGCTGATAGCAGATGCATGATGGGATGGATGCAAACTGACAGAACATGCATGACGGGATGGATGGAACACCCGCAGCCGTCCCGACATGCACTTGATCTCAGCCCGCATCCATCCCGCCATGCATAGTTGGAATCGTATTGTTACAACAATTGTTGTCGAGAAATAAAGGCAGTGAAATCGGGGATGAAACATATGATAGCAATATCTTACGTAATATCCCAAGAGCTAACGAAATTATCGATATTTTTTTCAACCCGAGTGTTTTGGCCCCTATAAATTCACGAGTGTTATAAGGAATACATTAATTTCACGAGTGCGAAGCACGAGGGAAATTATCTACCAATAAATAGCACGAATGAATTTACTGGGCCAAAACACGAGTGTTGAAATAAAATTGATAATTTCCAGCAGCTCGCGGGGTATTTAGTTATATAATTTCTCGTCATTTTCATTATTCTGCACTATAAATTAGGCAGAGTTAATTTTTTTTCAAGTCTCAAGCTGTCCTCGAAATATCGGCGTGCCGATTTGCACCACGCCGCCAGAAATAAAATTGATATCCATGTCTCATTGGCGCACACCTCCAAACATTCACTTTAAACAATTTCGTAATAATAAATTAGTAAATTTAGTACATCCTTGGACTTTTTATAAAATTGCAAGGGTAAGTAAAAAAAAAAAAATAATCAATTACATCAATTAAAAAACGGCACTCTGAATTTGTTGCTAGGTTACACGTTAGGCCAAATAACGACGCAGCCGAGCAGCGTTAGCGCCTTCAACGTGTGACTGCAGGCGTTGCTAGGTTACGCAAACGAACGCCACAGCGCGTATTTCGAAAGAAAGGCCTTCCGGATTGTTTTTGGTAGGAAAATAACATTTATGTGAAATGAATGCAACATACGTATCGTAACACGTTGTCATGGTTAAGGTTTGAAGCGAATGACTCCCGGAAGCGTATTAATTTCAGAAAGCGCTCGCCCTGTTACGATGTGTCGACCAATGAAGGATGCAGGATATTCTCTTATTGATTTAGTTTTAAATTTAGCCAATGAACATTAAATGACAGTGATAAAACCACAGTAGCTTTCGAAAGCTACTGAAGTGTTATCACTGTATGAGTCGGTTGTGATTGGACGCATTTAGTACACGATAAAGAGAAGAAATTTCTCCCTGGAAAATTCTCACAGGCACTCCTTCGTCGAGCCGTGCGGGTTCCCCTTTATACCACTCCTGGTTTGCATTCATTTGTATTTAGTTAACATTGGGCACTTTCATAAACTCACCACACATTTCACCGACCAATGACACAAAAACCGACCGCCTTCCACCAAAGGTGACGTCACGCTTAAGTCGTTTATAAACGGACTCGCTGAAATGATCGATGAGTAAAATGGACGCCAGTGTTAGAAAAGAAGTGTTTTTGTCAGCACGATTTGCTCACCAGTCACCCTTGCATGGCCATGGACGTTTCTAAGGAAGTTTACATTAAATACCAGCCGATACGTACGTTTATTACTTTTGATCGCGTGACCTGTTACCTTCTTTTAGCTTAGAGGAGATTCTGCGTGACGATAATAATAAATAGCCCTAGAGCTTTTGTGGATAATACGGCTACTGTTTTCGCACGAAGCCTGTAACCTGACATTAAAACTAACGAATGCTAATTATTTTGCAATTGTATCCCGAGCGCGTAGCGCGAGGGGTATAATTTCAAATTAATTAGCACGAGTTAGTTTAAGTCTGGTTACAGGCTGAGGGCGAAAACATTTTTAGCCGTATTATCCACAAAAGCTAGAGGGCTGTTTTACTGGAGTATATCCCAATTCAAAATAAATAATAACAAAAAGACTACACATTCTTAGTGTTGTTATTAATATTTATAACGTAATGATACGTTTTATTAGCTTACAAGTTTACCGTTTATAAAATTATTTGTATCCAACGAAAAGTTGTAGGCGATGTTGCGTCGGCGTATTAAAGAGGCATTAGTCACTTAAACATTTTTATTCCATTTCCTCGATACACTACCGTGTGTAGTTTTTAAAGAAATAATCTAACAATTATTAAGAGGTTCACGTGCAAAATGTGGCACTTACCTTATTTTTTGTCGTATCTCTTGCGGCGGTCATTAGCAAACTCGCGCCATTCAGCGAACCACGGTCGAGTGAACGATAGTGTAGAGCAGTGACACGACGTAGTATTATTGTATATAACTCTATGCTGGAGCCTTAATGGGTTAGCTGCAAGGGGCACTGCAGAGAGAAACAGAAGGGCGTCATATTGAAGCCGATGCTGTGAAGAGTGATTTCTTAGACCTAACACGCGCGATTTTTGTTGTTGGAGAAAACAACGTTATTTTAAGCCTAAGAAATCCGCTCTTCCGTTGTTTTTCCCTCCATTTTTATGTAGTGCACCTTGTAGTTATGTCCTCCAAAACCCGTACTGGTGCCAATATGGCGGAAAATGTCACTGCTCTATTACGGACTACATTCGACCATAGTGCGCCTGATGACAGAATCGGGAAAGAAACGTGCCAAAGGTAAGGCAAAATGAGATCGAAGCTGCGTTCCTCGCTCACTAGAGTAGCGAGGTACGCAGGCTATTATCTCATTTGGCCTTGGTCAAAGTCGAATGCGATCGATGAAACCAGTAATCGCGTGTAAATCTAAAGAAAGACTGAAAACGGTCGAAGTTGAATTCCGCATGCACCCCGCTGGACAGTTTTTATATGGACATTATTAAAGCCTTCGACCAGGTCCCACATGACCTATTGATCCATAAATTGCAGTTTTTCGGTATCAAAGGGCCCATTCTTAATTGGATTAAAAATTGGATCACAAACCGAACACAAGCTGTGGTTATCAGCGGTTATCACGCAAGTCCTGAATCCGTTAAAAGCGGCGCTATACAAGGATCAGTTCTCGGACCACTTTTATTTTTACTTTACTTTGACGATTTCGACTCAGATGTCCAAAATGAAATAAATAAATTTGCAGATGATTCCAAGACCAAAATTAAAATATCCACATGCTCAGATCACATACTCTTTCAAAAAGATTTAAATTCACTATACGCATGGTCGCAACTATGGTACCTTCAAATTCATCCTCAAAAGTAAAAAATTATGCACTTTGGACATACAAATCCACAGTTAAATTACTATTGGGGGGACGAACTCCTTGGAACTGCTACCCAAGTCACTGACCTGGGAGTTAGTTTTAATACAAATTTAAATTTCTCAGACCATGTCTCCTCTACAATACATAAGAAAACTTCCCTTTCCTTTCTGATAAGCCGTACTATGAATTCCAGAGATGCAGTTATTTTCTTTAGGCTATTCCTGACTATGTTTAGACCAACGACAGAGTATGCGGTGGACTTTTGGTGTCCCTTTTTAAAGAAGGATTTTGTAGCAATTGAAAGGGTGCAGCGCTGCTTTACAAAAAAATTACGTGGTCTCAGCTACAAACCATACGAGCGAAGACTGCGTTCCTTAACTACCCACTCCATCTGGTGGCGTTTCCACCGAGGCAGTACCATTACATTATACAAAATTCTAAGGCACAATTATGGAGGTCGTACCTTGGAAGAAAAACTGCACCTTCAACAGTATCAGGCAACTCGCGGACATCCGTATAAACTCGAATACCAGTACCATTCTCATGAATGGGCTCGCCACACTTTTTCCCCTCGTGTTCTACCCCTTTGGAACAGCCTTCCTGATTCAGTGGTTACGGCACCTACTGTTAACCAGTTCAAAAATAGTTTCGATATCCACATAAATGATAAAAATCCGGACCTCGTTTATTTTTTCTTTAAACAAGAAAGTACAAACTAAAATTAAAAATACTTCCTGAATTAGGATAGTCCTCCGTTAAACTTTTTCAATGGCTTTCGGTAAATTGGTTTCCCATTATTGGAATATTGTTGTTAAATTATTTGGTGGCTTTTGATGAATTAGCTTCCCGTCATTGGGATATTATTGCTAAATTGCTGTCCAGTCTTCGAACAGCAACACTGTACATTTTTTTTTTTATTTATTTGCCGTTTCCGCATTTAGCAAGAGTGTGACAAATCCATCCTGTCTTTGGCATGTTATATACTGGAGGTACTAGCCCACCGAATATCATGTAGGCCTATATACTATATTTTGTACATTAATGTATTTGTTGTGAATTTGCACTTTAAATTTTTATTACAATTTATATCTGTTAAAAGAACTATTTATACACTAACAGTGTGACGAGGTTACTTTGTCGAAAAAGAAAGAAAATGATTACTGTCTTTACTAAATGCATGTTTTTTTTTTTATTGAAAACTTTATCTGTGTGTATTTCGAATGGCTATGACAAGAGCCATCTTTGTTATTATCATCATTGCTCTTCATGGCATGTAATGGTCCTAGTGAGCGAGTTGTCATTACTAATAAAGTTAAGTGAATTTCAGTTCATTATCGATAATAATTCCAAGGTCTTTTATAGAGTCAACTTTAGAAATTGGTTGGTTGGCAACAGAATAAGTGAAGTCTGCAGTACGTTTTTTTTCCAATACGTAGAACAAAACATTTGGAAGGGTGGAAGCACATGCTATTGTCAAGTACCCAGGATTCTAACTTGTGAATATGTTGTTGTAGAGTTTCACAATATATATCCGCATATCCTCTACAACTTTACTGAAAAGCCATGCAGTAAATTTGTAGAGGATATGCCAGAAGGTCTGATTAGCAGCATTCTGGTATACGCAGATGACGTAAAGCTCTACCACAGATCTGATACTATTTCCACCTTGAATGATTCCCTTACTTTTCTGTTTGAACCAGTTTGAGTATTTACTTCTGAAAGTGGCTCTTTGGTAGCGATTGGAAGCATAGTCACAAATCCAGTTGTAAATATAAGGGTTAAGGTTACAAGATTTAAGTTTGGATAACAGTTGGTAATGAGGGACGGAACCAAAAGCATTTCTTGATGTCAGAACATCAGTTGGAATTTTTCTGTCCAGGTTTCTTTTCCATGCAGTGATTCCAGTTAGCAAATTAGTATTGCAGGATTTTCCTTTGGTGAATCCGTGTTGGTGTGGATTTTTGTTTTGGTGCAATTGTTCACTCTGTAAATGGTTTTAAATAATTTTTCCAAAAACTTTTGCAACAACTGGAATTAGACTGACGAGCCTGTAATTGTCTGCATCGAGGTGAGAACCTTTCTTATGGACAGGAACGATGTCAACACACTTCCATGCAGAAGGAGAATTACCAGAATCGATCACAGATTGGAAAATAATTTTAAGTGGCTTAGAGAGAGTAGCAGCACAATTTTTCAGGATAGCAGGGTGAATGCCATATTTCACTTGAGATTTAGCAGGATCAAGGCTAACAAGTATGTTGCAAATATCCATTTCACGGATCAGGACCTTATCAGCATTATTGCACTGGGCATGGAAGGATTTATAATCAACACCAGGGGTATCATTTACCTGTTCAAAGACTTTACCAAAGACATTAGCAATTTCTTGTGGGTCAGTGGTGATTTCGTTTTCCAGACTAAGGCATGTGATGGTATCCTTTTTTTTTTGCTTTTGGCATATTTATAAAAGACTTTTGGGTCTTCACAGCACTTGTCAGCAACGTAATCTTCATATGTGTTCTTGGCATTTCTGATGTCATTAACAATGTTATTTCTGAGAATGTTATTTCTGAGATTGTTATTTCTGAGATTGTTACACTGCTTCCACTTTTTCTAGAGACAATTTCGCAGTTTAATTTTCTTTTTCAAGCCTTTTTTAGCCAAGCAGGATATAGTTGAGTTCTCGGGATTGACGCAGGGACAAGTTGTTCGATGCAGTTAACTACATTGTAGTGAAAGATGGACCACTGATTTTCCACGTTAGCATCATCGAGAAGATCACACCAGTCAACTTTCTCAAAAATACTATTGAGCAGATCGTAGTCTGTATTAAAGTAGTCTCTTTTTGGTGCATTTTCGTGTCTGGGGTTACTTACTAAGGTCAGTTGCCATGTGACGCCATGATGGTCACTTGTACCAATGGGTGGAAGAGTGTCACTCCAGTCAAATGCACTATCATTATTGGTGAGTAGTAAGTCAAGAGTGGATGGTTTTTGGTTAGAACGAATTCTAGTATGTTTATTAATTAATTGGGTAAGATTATAATCAGCCAGGAGGTCCATGAAAGCTTTGGAATTCTGAGCATGGGCAACTGGATGGCTGGATGTCCAGTTGATATCTGGGTGATTGAAAACACCACAGATAATAACAGTAGATGTGATGTGAGAGCCAATTTGTTGTTTGACGGCATTTTGAAAATTAATTTCATCTTTGGCAGGGATTTGTGGAGTTTTGGAGATAGTATTTTTAATGCAAACAAAATAGCATTATCAACCCCTAAACAATTTGCTTCAACCACTCCTCCTCACCCCGGTACCTACGGTACATTTTTTATTTGTAGAAGTTTCAATATTACAGTAATACTTGAACTTACTTTTTTGGCGGCGAGGAGGGAGCTTGGAGGACTTCTTCGGTTGTCTGTGTGTGTGTGGGGGGGGGGGGGAGGGGTAAGATTAATGCACAAATATGAACTTAGTGATGATATTCACAGTATTTTTTACGCAAACGTATACACCCACACCCCGAAGAAAATGCTACTTACCGATCGACGCCTGGCTTCTATTTCAGTGTTGCTGCTACAAACAATTTTTTTCCCCTCTAGGTTATTTTTTTTTTATATACTTGTACGTAGGCCCTAGTCGTTTCCAGAGATGCCTCCCCTCTTTCGCTCCCCCTAAAAATACTTGGCTCCCATTACCCAAAAGTACATTTTTTTCACCCACCCTTTCTCCCATTTCCAAAATTTCAATATTATAGTTGTTATACCCCGCAATTTTTTTTTTGCGGAAAGGAGGCAGAAATTCTGGGGGGGGGGGGGGGGCG
>JAHWFP010102227.1:22451-45580 GCA_023313725.1 Lithobius niger | reverse complement strand
GATTGTTGCTCGTAACCATTAACATTGTTTGTAACAGTGTTGCTCCATCCACGATTGTTGCTCGTAACAATTAACATTGTTTGTCCTAAAGTATTGCTCCTGCCACGATTGTTTCTTGCAACCCTTAACATTGCTTGTAACAAAGTGTTGCTTCGTCCACGATTGTTTATAACTAAATAGTGCTGCTCCTTACGCGATTTTCGCTCGCAACCCTTAAAGTTGCTTGTGACCGAGTGTTGCTCGCTCATATCAAAATTGTTGTACGCAATCCTTAACATTGCTTGTTACAAAGTGTTGCACCTTTCCGGATTGTTGCTCGTAACCCTTAACTTGGCTGCTCGGTCTACTATTGTTGGTTATAAAGTACTGTTATTCTTTCCACTATTGTTGCTCGTAACCCTTATAACATTTCTTGCCATGTAATGTTGCTCCTCCCTCTGTTGTTGACCGTAAGACAAAGTTGCTCGTTCTACTAACATACTGGTAATGATTAATGTTGCTCTTTCTGCCATCGTTTTTCGTCACTATACTAATGTTGCTCGCAGTGTATCGTTACTTGAACCATTCACACTTCGTGTTCCACTGCATTTGCTGCAGCTAAAGGCGCGTTTATGCAACGACTCGTAACGTACATTTTCTCGCTTACTAGCTTTTACTGGTTAATAGTAAATCTGCTAGCTGCTTCTCGTTTTTACCGGAGCATGCTGTTTTCGAATTGTCTATATGTAACAACCACGGCAACGACACGGACGCATATCCTCTCCTCGTGCCTCGTGACACGAAGTACGATACGTACGGCATGACAGCGAGACGACAAGCAAACGATTTTTACTGCAGTACAAGGTAGCGACTGATTTCTGAATGCCAGCATTCGACGGTTTGTTTTCGATTCGATAACCCCGAAATGCACACCATGGTGGGCTAGAATTCTCGCTGGAGCAACTATTTATTCTACCGTCGTTTGATCATTGCCAGAGCTGTTCTTTGCACGAGAATAACAAATTTTGGAAATAGCTAGAAATGATAACAATGTTGTATGTAGCAATGTTTAAAACTATCTGTGTTGTTATTTATAACACATTTAATTAGTTATGCATTACAGCATTCATTTAGTAGAAGCTGGAAATTAATCGGAAATAAGTAACGGTTGAGTAGTACATAAATAGCGTTCGGCGAGCGAGAAGGTCTCAAACACGCCCTACCACCCCTCCCTCCCACCTTTATAGTTCTGCTGATAAAATGCAGACGATTCACCTACATATTTGCGAACTTTACTTCTCCTTTCAAAATGTGTGATTATTTCTTTGCCTTAATGCATTGTGCATTTGTAATGTTACCATGAAGACGAGAAGGATTATGGAATTAAATTCTCTCTAACCTGTCTTAGGTGTAAATGAAGCCTACAGCCTTCGGCACTTACACGATTTCAACATTACTGCAATAAGTAAAATGTATGGGAGGTTACAACAGTTTAGGTCACCTACCATTACCATGTTAATCCTTGAAAAGAAGCGCCTATGGTATTCGAATCGTCTGGCTGTTACAAGTAAAACAAGTTAAATGTTGTACAACCTCTTTTACAAAAAAAATAAAATAATAATCAGACAATGTATGCAACTTACCTTGTTCAAATAAACATCGCACAAGATGGTAATATTTTGGTGTTGAAATACTGTTCATCTAAACGATTGCTAAACAGTCTTACCTTTTCAAGCAGCCTTCCTTTTCTACTTTAAGAAACTTTCCCTCTTTTATTTTAAATACAACTACCGGGAGTTGAATTGGGCGGACGTTGATGATGTGAACAGTCGATGTTGAAAGGTTGAAATTCATTTATTACAGATTCATTGCTGGTTGATGTTTTAAGGGTCAGTATTTTAGATGGAAGCACTCACCTGCCACGACAGAAATCCCTGCTTTAAATTAATATGATGATGGTGAATAGTTATGAATTCGTTGGGGGCATGACGTAACTTACATGGGGACGAAGTGGGAAAATAGGGAATTAATTTCTAGAGAGAGATAAAAAGGTAAAAATCTTACCTTGTTCAGTTTGGAATGGTTCAGTTTGGAATGGTTCAGTTTGGAATGGTGAAGGGTTTAGAATTGCATTGTTATTACAATCTGTCGCCTATATGCATCGCACGAGCATACATTGCTGTCACGAGAGACTTAGCATTACATATTGTTGTTACTATTTTCATAAGGAGCTCACAATCAATACTTACCTAAAGCAACACCCTTAAGCAACCAAAAGGCGTGATATCATACAAAAACCCCATAAGGGTAATGGGATCCATCAAGTTTTCGACATAGAAAGTAGTGATATCAGAACCAAAACGGCTGCCACCAAGTTTTCCGTTCCATCCGTGATCACTCAATCTTAACTGACACCCCGGTGATTGTCAGTCA
Source organism: Lithobius niger (assembly GCA_023313725.1). Lineage (NCBI taxonomy): Eukaryota > Metazoa > Arthropoda > Chilopoda > Lithobiomorpha > Lithobiidae > Lithobius > Lithobius niger. The sequence continues at coordinate 43,168 of JAHWFP010102227.1, read as the reverse complement.
AGCTTGAGTGATCACGGTTCGGACCACAAACTTGGTGGCAGCCATTTTGTCTCTGATATCACTACTTTTTATGGCGAAAACTTGATGGGTCCCTTTACCCTTATGGAGTTTTCGTGTAATTGTTGTTACAAGAGAATTCATTTGTTTGACAAAAGTTAAATGTTCGGAAAGAAAGCCGATTGAGAGATAGGTCTCACTTGTAAGGCCAACTGCGGTACTGTTGCAATTAGAAACACTACAAAAGCGTCCAATATTGAGGAGAGGACCGGCGAAAGCTGAGACTAATCTCTACAAACCCACCACAAAGAAAGCCGTCATCTTCTGTTGCATCATTTTTCTTTCCATTCCCAGCCGAGTTGCCTGAATCTATAGCCGACCAAACATTGGTAAGACAGTGAAGGGGACTCGGAGAAAACCTTGGCTAGACCTGGTAGTGTGCGAGACTACCCACCTCTTTCAATGGCTAAGAGATCCTACATTGAATCACGATTTTGCATATCCCATTATTGTTTCAGAAATCTCTGGTTAGATTCGAAATTCAGCCAGTTCAGGTACACAAGAATAAGTTCTACAGCTAATCTGAAAGTGGGCGATATGACGTCATTATGGCGATTATGAATTTTACAATAGCAAAATAACCGTAAGAATGCTAAAACTAATGAAATTACAGGAAAATTTCTTAACCATGATGCTAACATAAACGTTAAACTGGACGGAAAACCAAAAATGGGCTGGAGAAGTGTTAAATAAATACGGATTCAAACCTATTTGCGTTGCCTTTTGGACTTATATGTCAGACTGCCTGAGCGGTAGGACTTCGGCCTTTGGGTTCAAAGGTCGTGGGTTCAATTCCCCGCTCAGGCAGTCTGACATATTGCATAAGTTTAAAAGCCAACGTAAATAGGTTAGCATCCGTATTTATTTAACATAAACGTTAGCTAATGTCTTTCTAACGGGTCTAACGGGTTTCTGCCCGTACAGTAATGATTTTCGGCGTCAACTCCATTTTTTGTTGACATGTAGCCTACTACGACTTACATAATTGCTCGTTGGAAACAAATTTCGTACTGGTTATGTGATTGCTGATACAACTCCAGGCATAGTTGAAACAGAAACTACGGGCATATACCTTAGCCAAGGTCATCTGAGATAGTGGCTGCATTCCTCGCAGCAAAGAATGAAGCTACTGTCTCAGTTGGCATTGCGCCTTATAGACGAACCAGCATGAACGCATTAATTGTGTCGACACAAACCGGAATGATTCTCGTATTTTACATCACAATTTATAATTTTCTAGGTTAGTGCCTTATAATTTTACTTCGGCGATCTATTGGAATAATTATTTTAATTTTTACCGCAAGGAGTTATTTTGGCGCCCATTCAGTTTCGAACCTTTTTTTCAGTTAAAATTTGAATGTTACCTTAAAACCAATGTTTGCTTTACTCGCAAGCTCTGTGACACTAACTGAACAGATGAAGTCTTTTTTTTAAGGATTTCTACTGAAAAAAAAGCATTTTTTTTTATGGTTTTGGCGCAACTTTTACCGGTTTCTGGGAGGGCAGCAGCGTCCCCCGGCCCCCCTCGTGGCACGGCCTGTTAAAAAAAAAAATATTTTCACATTTTTTTTCAGTTGCAGCAAGTGCCAGATTTATCTACTTTCACCAGATTTTAGTCTTAAGCTAAAATTTGGTAAAAGTAGACAAATATGGCATTTGCTGCAACTGAAAAAAATCTGAAAATATTTTTTATCGTTACAAAGGCAGTAAAATTGCTATAACTCAGCTCTCGGACCCCACTTTTACCTAAGTCACATTTTTTTGTTTGCCTGCCCGCTCCCCCCCCCCCACCCGCCCCCGAAACGAAATTCCTAGCTTTGCCACTGCCCTAGGCTGTTGACAATAGCTGCTAGAAAGTGCCTGTTTAGAAATGGCAATAAATTTCGAAAAGCTCCAGTTTTATTAAATTTTAAATCCCTCTTCGCTGTTTCCATGTACAAAAAAATACACTCATTACTCGTCTCGGTATTCAAGCCAGAAAATTATTTGCTCACCGTGTGGGCAGTTTAGATGGACTTTGTCCGTTTTTTGTTCCGACCCATAATGTTGCTCTCTGCGGGAATGCGGTCCAGCACGAGATGAATTTTTGCCTAATTGCAAGAGTGAAGACAGTCAGAGAAAAAAATCAAAATTTAAACCCGTTGCTTTATTTTCTTTCCACGTTGCAACCAACAGTGAATAGCAACCTGAGCTGACGAGTGTGAATTGTGTAGAGTAACGTCATTGACAGTAACGCCTCTTGTAACGCTACTTTATCGGTTTTCATTGTTTAAAAGTGTGGCACCAAATGAGTGGGCAGTAGGGCTTCTCTGGCAGATGATCAGGAGTGGTTAACGCTCGCTAAAAACCCTTTGAACCCTTTTCAACCAAATGTCTAGTCTTCACGGCGTTCAAGGTTAAAGCATTGTCATCTATTGCCAACAACGAAAACCATACACTAGAAATAACGTAGTTCAGTAAGCCACCTTTATGCACTTACGTTTCGTCGGAGTGGCATGACCCGGATTGGAACAGGCTACCCAGTTCGCTCCCAGATCACTTGCATAGCGCCCTAATCTCTATGGCCACATCCTCCACTGGCATAAAGATACTGAACCCGTTATTAAGGTCACAACCGTGACCAGGGCTCCATTCGACCGAAATTCACTCGGCCATAAACAATGGAGAGGGAAGACAAATCCTGATAAACGGCTACACAGACTATTAGAAATCACAACTAATGACCAATTCCTACAAGTAGGAATGCTTTAAAAGGAGTAGAAGCTAATAATTTTTGTCTGTTTATATCTATTGTTATAGCATTGTTCAAAAGTGGAAGAATAAGATTATAAGTTGGAGTACAAGTAAGAGAATTACTTAACATTTCATTGTTTAAAAGGGTTTATTTTAAGGCAGAGGAGAGTGTATGGCGTTGGGGCCTTTTTTAGACTCGTAATAAACTTGAACTACTTAATATTTCATTCTGAAAAGTATGGGAACAACTTGCTACGTAACGTATCTGCCTGTCTCTCACTACCGCACTCGCTGCTGATATTAGGCACACTGACTATTAAAAATCACAATTAATGACAAAATCCTACAAGTAGGAATGCTTTAAAAGGAGTAGAAGCTAATAATTTTTGGATGCATTTCAGTGGCGTAAAAAATAATTTTTCTTCGTGGGGGGGGGGGCGAATTTTAGCTCCTCTTTACGCACGTGCTAGAAAACTTATGACCACTTTAATTTCATTGTAGGATTATTTGTTTTTTGCTTTACGCAATGAATAACTTAAGAAAAACCATTTTCATCACATAGCGAATAAAATAGGTATTTCCCAGGATTTTTATGCCCCCTCAGCTAGTGTTTTTTTTTTTTTTTTGAAGGGAACGATCTTCGCTCCACCTACCTCCCTCCGTTATTTAAGTCACTGACGCATTTTTTTTTAACATATTTTCTTCCTAACATTCTTTCGGCTTTTATGCGTAGTCAGTTCACTAAATCTTAAACAAAATGCAGTTTAACATTTCAGGCAATTTTTTTTTTTTTTTTGGAGAAATTTTTCGAGATTGTCTTTTTGTTTATCTGGGGCCTTTTTACTGATTTTCCGGCTAAGTTTGTCAGTTTTATCATAATTTAAAACCAACTGAGGCATACGCTTCGGGATTTTTTTGTGTTAATCCGGGACTGTTTTACTGATTTTCTGGCGAAGTTTATCAGTTTTAGCATCATTCAAAACCAACTGAGTAATAAACTTCGGGATCTTTTTTTGGTTTATCCGGGGCCGTTTTACTGATTTTCCGGCGAAGGTTGTTAGTTACAACATCATTCAACAGCAAGTGAGAAAGAAGCTTCGGGATTTTTTTGGTTAATCCGGGGCCGTTTTACTGATTTTCCGGTGAAGTTAATCAGTTTTAGCATCATTCAAAACCAACTGAGTAAGAAGCTTTGGGATTTTTTTGGTTAATCCGGGGCCGTTTTACTGATTTTTCGGCGAAGGTTATTAGTTTTAGCATCATTCAAAACCAAGTGAGGAAGAAGCTTCGGGTTTTTTTTACGTTAATCCGGGACTGTTTTACTGATTTTCCGGCGAAGTTAATCAGTTTTAGCATCATTCAAACCCAAGTTAGTAAGAAGCTTTGGGATTTTTTTGGTTAATTCCGGGGCTGTTTTACTTATTTTCCTTATTTTGCTTCAAGATTTTTTGTTAATCCGGAGCCGTTTTACTGATTTTCTGGCGAAGTTTATCAGTTTTAGCATAATTTAAAACCAACTGAGGAAGAAGCTTCGGAGTCGTGTTCGTAGATCGTGTTCGGAGTCGTGTTTGGGCGGACTCGAGCACTTGAAACTCCCTTCATTCTTGAGAGGTTTGAAGGAAAATTAGACATAGCAGGCTTGTTGGTATGACAAAGAAAAAAAAAAGCCTTCCAAAACTGTGACTCGAACGTCTAACATTTAACTAGCTGGACTCGCCAACCAACGTCATTAATTCAACTTCCACCAGGAAAACGAGCCGCATCCTACCACACCTGCTGTTAATGCGACCGCTTAACTAGGAAGTAGGGTTTGCATGCCTATTTTGATTCGCTCGCACGTGTTACAGGTGATTTTTTCTTTCACGTATGTTGCATCGGAAGTTCTCGTCCGTCAGTCCCCAAACGTCACATCCGGCACGTTTCTCTATATAAACAAACCCTTCTGCCGCTCCATTTCGAACTTGCTGAGACATTTTCAGCTTGAACTTGATGATTTGTGTCTACTCACTCGGTTATTCCAGTTTTTTCTTTCCTCGGATTACATAATTAGTAAACCTTGACTGGATCGTTTGCTGCTTCGGGGCGGTCCTATGAATATGTCTAAGCTTGGTATGTTACGACTGTATTCTAATAAGGACTGCTTTTTTTTATTTGGGACACGCGTTAAAACTAGTGTTGTGTCCAGACAAAAACGGAACACTTGTATGTAGATGGGTATTTTATTTTTAAACAAGTCTTGGAGTTTGTTTCTTTGTGGAAAATTTGTCAGTGATTGGTTAGGTCCTCCCATTCTTAATAAAATGACAAGTTTTCTACTCGGGTGCTCCCTCCTCCACCCCCTTCCCGCCTCCACTTCAGCCGCGTCCGGACTGCGCCACGAATACCGCGTTTAGGTTCTGGGTCCTGACTTTCGAACCAGGAAACTACCCGTCATACCTTTCGCCGTCTACACAGAACCCCGACCCATCGCGGCCAGGGTCCGGACTTTAGGACCCTGGCTGCGACGTCTAAACTATTTTTCTCTATGTCTGTTCAGAAACTTTTTTTCTGCATGTCTATTAACTGGGGGCAAGGTGGCCTGATGGTTAGCATGCCCATCTCATGTACCAGAAGTCCTCTGGAACAAGGACAAGACCATTTCCCTGCTAAACCATCTGGGCTTCGGAATAAACTACTCAAAATCCCGCCTAATACCAGCACAGATCTTCACTTTCCTAGGAGCCTCTTTCGACCTCCACTCAGCAAGGATTGCTCCCTCCCCGGAACGGATAGAAGACCTCCTTCTCCACATAAATGTAAAGCAATTGTATACCTTACTTGATGCTAGCGGATGCTGCTAAGTATCCCCACCTTATAATGGTTGACCCTTCTCACATGAAACAAGCTTGTAACACTTCTGTTATGCAATATATACCTAAGTAATACAACGGCATGCAGGATTCCTCTACGTCGTTACAAGTGGTCATAATTAAGATTTTGCATCTCGTTGTCCGGGTCTCCTTACTTGTCGTACAGTAGTTGTAAGGCAACCATTGTAATACTATTTATGTCAGGGTTTTGCTGGCATTACAATCCTTGAAGTCAGCAAGTCGGGTTCGAGTCCAGCCTCAGCCACCCCTGGCATTTTTGGGAAGAGAAGGGCCCTGTGATGTCTCTTGCTCATGTTGATTGTGGCATGTAAAAAAACCTAGGAATTTCCGATAGGATTTACCTAGCAAAATTGTCCCTCTCACCTTCTGGCTGGGAGCGCGTCAAAAGCTAAAGCATGTCTATTAACTAATTACTATTTTTCTATCGCTACACGCATTTTCGGCGCTGTCGTTGCTCCTTTACCGCCTCTCCTCCTCCAGGGGCCCTAGTCTCGAGTTGCGCTTTTCAAATCGCGTGCGGTTTTTACAAAAAAACGTGCCAAAATCATGGCTGTCCCATTCTATCGCACGTGACTTTTGGTAAAACCGCATGCGATTTGAAAACGATCAAATCGCGACTAAGACCCCTGCTTTCCTTTCATCTAGCTATTGTTGATAGCGCTCATCCCGAAAGTGCGGACCCGCATACCGACAGCGTTCACACTGAAACACGGGGAGGGATCGGGATCTGGAGTCCTGCCATCGACCAGGACGTGAAAGACTGGACCGGGTTTAATCGACGGCCGCCATTGTTTTTGTAACGGTCTTGGATATCAACAAGGCACTCTCCTACCAAAAACATACAATTGATTATGTGTGTTCGTTCTGGGGTGAACTCAACATAGGATGCGGACACTATAACTAACTTGCACCAGTGTGTTCATTCCCGTCATCTCGTAAAAGCATTAATACGATTATTTCATTGCAGTTTGGGTAACGTCTCAGTTTGTTAGTGCAAACGAATGTAAGAGAGCCACTTCTGTCAACCTTTATCAATGTTCGACATTACAATGAATTGCTCGCATATTTAGGGGTTTGTTATAAACCTTATTATACCGCTAAGCAGCTAATTACCGACTTTTTAATTTATTTCACATTTCGGAAATTAGCTCGTTTAGTACGAAAATTATAAAACCATTTATACAAATTAACTGACGAAAATGCTCGTCGCGTTTTACTTACTGCTGTCATATAGAGGCAAAAAAAAACGGTTCATTATTTGTATTTATTTATTTTTTATTTTTATTTTTATTGTGTCTTCCAAAGAAAACAAGCTCCTCTCACAAAGCCGTCTGAACAGTTATTGGGGATCCTAACAAGACATCTCACCAGGCAGCAGCACATTGACGGCTTGATTAATGATGAAATCATGCCACTAGGCGGGCGTGCAGAGCAGCCCCCCCCCCCCTTCCCCCACCTGGTGTTTATTGAGCTCGCTGATTTCTGTTATTCTGCTGCTGGGATTACCGGTTGGATCATTAAATATCTGGGCGTGGCGTGGGAAAATCTATAAGGACAATTTCAAGTTAGATAAGGTCTGTCCAAACACGCTTCTTTGGGCTCACGGCGTCGGTAGGATGCCAAGGGTTGGGGGAATTGGGTAATTATGAATCTCGAATGCAAGGGGGCTACCATAAGTCAGTTAACCACGTTGACAAATGCAACGGTTTTTACAGAAGAAATGAGATGTCAGCTCGACAACTACGATGTTTGGCTCGAGATGTAATTAGCACGGCCGGCAGGCAGTGCTTATTAGAGTTCGTTTGCGCACGAGAATTTTAAAAAACTGGACAGGCGGCGAGGTCCCAGAATGCAATGCTGTAATAATGGGGCAACAATAGGCGAGATGCACAAAATGGGATTGTAGCTCACTCGAACAAGATGCAGCATTGTCGGCCACAGATGGTTGTCGAGAACCAAAATGAAATGTTCTTGGTTTTCGCTTAAATCTTTCAGTTTTAAACCACAGGGTGCAAAGTCTAAAATTTTGAGACCTTAAAATTGGGCGGCCGACATGATGAATGACTTATTTACTTCTTCGATGCGGGCTTCGGGATGCCAGTTGAATTGTTTCCGCTATTGTTTGCAATGCTGCATCTGCTTGTAACAATGCAGAATCACTACCCATCGATCTGACAGCGTAACTGTAGACACACGCTAGTGTGTTGCTATCAACCAACAAACATGGGACAAAGCTTGGGCGGAACCTAAACAGAAATACGCATTTCTAATTTTCCGTTTTTTCGCAAACAAAAGTGGGTGGACAGCAGACATGATAGATCAGACCGTAGCAATTACAATAAAAAGGAAGCGAAGAATGCCAACAAATTAACGAACAAAAAACGGCTTTGCCGTTTAGAAAAAAAGCATTAGAGCTCGTATCCCCATACTCACAGCTGTGAAGATACACGAATAAAAATGGATTAGAGTTCATTCGAACGCACCGAACTATAATTTGAACTACAATTCCAGGGAACAAGGATTGAGACATGCCAGCCTACCACGTATAAGAACAAATTATAGTTCGTTGCATTCGAGTGACCTCTAATCCATTTTTATTCGTGGATCTTCACAGCAGTGAGTATGGGGATACGAGCTCTAAGGTTTTTTTTTTCTAAACGACGAAACCATTTTTTGTTCAGTTAATACTATTTGGGGTTGAAGTTGGTCTCGGTGTGGGTTGAAAGGCTTCCTGGTATTGTTCCGTCAGACGGAGTCAGTTGTTGCATGGGTTTTATTGTTGCTTGTCTTGATACTGTGATTTTAGGTGAAAGTGCCTGATTCTTTTAGTTTAATGACATGGCAACCACATAAGTAGAAAAAACAAACTTAGGCTAGTCAAAACGTATCCACTTGGGTTTAACAGAAATGCTTATTGCACAAGGCAATGGGTTTAACGGGTTTGTGTGTAGGATGATCAAAAGTGCAACGATGGTATGGCATCGGAGTTCCTCGTTAAATTTCTTTTTTTTTTACCGATGTATCCAAGGTCCGTAGGCTCATTACTGCAGACTTGCACACTGTCTCTTAAACCTCTTACTAAATGAACCTCTAACCTAAACTCACCTAACAGCTCAGCTGCCAATTACACCAAAACTTGCAGTTTCCACCGGAAGTGACGTCACGCGTCACTAGTTTTCGGAACAGAGTTGGTTGATGCATCGATGAGCAAATGGCGGTCAATGTCACGATGAAGCGTTTTGAGATAGGGATGGGTCGGTTTCATTTTTTGATTTCGCTTTCGGTTTCGGTATTACATGCCCACAAAACCGCGATTTCGGTTTCGGTGTTTGCTACCCTCCCCATCCCCCTTCACCCGATTTTTCTAGTGTTTCTTTTGTAACAGTAGTATTATTAGGTTACAGCTCCGTCTTTCACTTTCAGCAGCGTCATTGACCGTGGGCCTGCCTGTGGCACCATTTTCCTCTTCTTTTTCCATGACTAGGAGTTTTACTGTCATTTATACGTAGAAAATGATAATCTTTAAAAATTTAAAACAACAAATAAATATTTGATTTTTGGAACACCAAAAAAACCGAATATTCGGTTTCAGTTTCGTTTACCCACCCATCCCTATTTTGAGAACATATGCTCACCATCGTATGCTCACCGCTATACTTGTGTTGCCAAGGGCGTTGCTGTATACCGGCCGATGAATACGTTTATTACTCATAGTCGTGTAGAACTGTTACCGTACTTTAACTTATGGAGACTGTGTGATGACCACTATCTCCACCATTTTTTAAATAAATAATCCATCCTTAGTTGGTGGATTCTGCAGAATAAAACGCATCCTGGAGTCGATGAGTCCTATCTTAGAGCAATATACTCACTTGTTGCGAGATGAGCCTATTCCTATGGAAAGCAACACTTTGTAAGCGTCAAATCACGAGGGTACGAGTTTGTCGGGCAAATGGGAAGAAACGCATGTTGTTACTACGGTGGCTAATTGGTACAAGCAACAACTTTTTTCTTCATACACAAAACTTTCATGAAAACCGAAGTTGAGGCGTTCCAACATCGGATAAGACACATTGCAACCTAGTACGATATATGATAAAACTGTGTCGAGCTTGTGGCCATCTTGTCCCAGTTTCATAAAGGTTTTGTGTGTGTAGAAAAACGTTGTTGGGTGTCTCAATGAGCTACCGCACATTGTGATCACGCAGCTTAAAAATGGCCGACAAACAAAAATAAAGAGAGCGTGCGAGAGCGAAATTTGTGAAGGTGCATTGTGTTAGCTAACAATTGCCATATGCGTGTTTACAGAGAAGTCATTTATAATTGAACATTTTCTGAAAACTGGCTGTTCAAACGTTTCAAAGGGCTAAAATTGCACTAAAATTGTGAGATGTTTTGCAGGGTTCCGAGAACCCTCTTTTCCTTAGACCACTCAGATAAATTCTAGACCCTATTTTTATTTCCGGTTTATTTTCCCCACCACTAAACAAAATATCTATGTACAGTTGTACACCAATGCTGACCAGGATGGTTTTTAATCGAAACCATCGAAATTTTAATTCCTTTGCAACCATGAGACAGGGGATTGAAATCTCACAACCTGAAATACGAATAAGCAAGAAATTACTTCTGATGGGTCCTTCATACAACACTTCAATGGAACAACACATCGGAACAACCCTGTACAGGAACGAATTTTGTTCGAACTTGTTCTGGTACACTGATCACATCTAGTGTTGTATGAGCAACTAGACGAAAACCTTAAGAAGTGATATCGTGTTGGTGCACCTTACACCGAGTTTTGAGACTCATATATGCATCCTCAACTTAGTTGTTTTGGGATATTATTAATAAAATTATTTTCTAGTGAAAGCTGTAAATTTTGTCTTCAAGTCCAAACCGAGGTCTCCATCTGATTAGTGAGCTTCTTTCTCGGATAGCGTCGTAAACCTGGTTTAGAACGGTTTGCCAAGTAAGGCGTGTGATAAAGTATACAGACGAAGAATAATTACGCCTGGTCTACTCTTCTCAAAGTCAAAAATTTTCAGTTTAGAAACCTAATTTCGAAAAGAGACGACCTCCCGCCGTTTCCATCGTCGCCACCTGCCTTAAATTCAGGACATTCTTTATGGCTCGTAGCAATCTTCTTCTTCTGCTCATCCCAAACTTGTTTCGCTTTCCCTGAAATATTTTAACGAATCGTTTTGCATCTAATCAGGATGACCCTACCTATCCTCTTTTCACTTGGCAGCTTAGCTTAAGGGTTTCTAAACGGGAAAGTAAGCAATGCAGGAAGCCACGAGATATGTTAAATAGTTGGCGTGATGTAGGTTGGGAAAAATCGTGGGAGTTCGTCTTAATGGAACTGAAACGTTCTTACATGAAGTACGTTTCCGGTGTTTAAACACAAAATTGATCAAAAGTTCGCTGTGAAAGTCTGACTTCCCTTTTCACCAAAAAGCAAAATAAATACCATTTTGGCTCATTTGCGTTTGGATGAGAAGGTCACAGACCAACAAGGAAGTTAATGTTTACAAAACATCGTCAACAACAACATTGCTATAACGGTGTATCAAAGTGGTATTTTCCGTATTGTCTAGACATGGAAATGAACGTCTAGACGCTTTAAAGCCAACCAGTGTAAAAGGGGATATCCTCAAGGTTGGAATTCATTCACTGTATTTTTTATTTGTCGAGCTTTGCTTTTATTTCCGTGCGGTGCTATTGCACAGTGGCGCACACAAAAATTTTGTTTACGAGGGTTGGGTACGTGGTATGTGGTGTACCGTAGGGCAGGTGAATTAACATGGAGTGTGCAAACCTAATTTTGAGGTTCTAGGGAAGCACCATGGGTTCCTTTAGGAAAGGGTTCCCTACCAAAATATTTATGCGTTTGATTGGTGTGAAAGCCAAGAACACTATTTTATTTCAAGCACCACCTACTACTCGTAGAATTTCAGAGTTCTTTATTTTGTTGCACAATTATTTTACAAGCATTAATTTAAATTAAACCCAAGAGCACAAGCAAATAAAAATGTCCACCTCCTTCAGACGTCTAGATAGATATAAGTATCAGCAGTTTTCCTACAATTGGATGACTGGATTTATTTCACCAAGAAACTGTAGTTCGAACGAAGACATGCAGTTCGAACTTGGACCATGAACCAAGAATCATTAGGTAAAACCGAAAAATTACATTTGAAAAAAAAGATCATTTTTTTAAATAGTTTTTTATGGGCAGTCCGCGAAACGGCGATTTTTTCTTGCAGGCAATGTATTGTAAAAGGTTAACTTAATCAAACCCAACAGAGTAGTTGGGTTAATTTCCAGGTTTTTTACCGTAATTTTAGGAAGTACATTTTTTTATTTACACATTTTAATAGTTTTACTTGTTTTTTGAACTGAGTCTAACAGAGTGCAGAAGAGTCGTCCTAGTTAGGCCTACACGTAAAAAAAAATGGCTTTGTTTTTTTTTCCCCTGAGTTTTCCAGGTTTATTTCTGGAAAATCAGAAAATTCCCTGAGTTTTTCCTGAGTTTCAAACATGGTTTAAATTCCCCGGAATTCACAGGTTCTTCCGGTTGGTGGGAACTCTGTGGAGGCTCTGGAAGGAATCTGGGAGTTGGTGCATTTTCAACGATTTTCGGAACGCAATTTGGAAAATAAAACATAATCGCAGGAAACTCTGTACTATAGAAGTAAAATTCATTCGGTTGGGCGATGGATTATTTTTTACACGAGCTTTTTCATTGGACGCTGTAATATGGGAATACGCCAATGGTCTACACGTCATTTCAAGTCAAATGACGTCACACCTATTAAGTGCCATTCACCACCCGATTTCTTCCAAATGTATCCAAAAGAAGTTCTGGTGGTGAATGGCACTAAATAGATGTGACGTCATTACAAGTCAAGTACGAGTTTTAGTCAGCGTTCAGAATACGGGCCTAAGTCTGAAAAGAAATACATCCAAAACTGTCAGCTCATCCTGTTACAGAAAATTTGAAAGTTGTGTGATTGATTCGGTTTCTGATGTTGTACACGAGTGAGGCAGACCAGTGTAACGAGGACAACAGACATCCGAGAAGGCAGGAGCAACTTTCAGTGATAGGGCACGCTAAGGCTTTATTTTTCTGTAACATTTTATTTATTAATTTTTCTTTTTTTTTGCTTGTCACTCACTTTTTTTTACCATTTTTGGTCCCTTTCTTGGGCCTCCTAGCTTTCTTTTTGCCCTTTTCAGGCCCTATGCCCTTTCTCCTCGCTGCGACCAGTATTTTTCAGTACAGCTTGCATGTTTTTTTTTCCAAAAGCTGAGGGCATTTTTTTCCAAAAAGGGAAGGGGCAATGCCGCCCCCCTCCTGTTCACGTCACGTAGGCAGACACATAGCGTAGTATAGACGTTCTTCCAACTATCATTTCATCTTTCAGACGCATGATTCAGTTCATTAGCTTTTATTAACGAAATGTGGTGTAGACGTAGCCGACTTCAACATCCATATCAAAATGTAAAATGCTTATCCGTTGACGGTTTTGTTTTTTTCTTAACAAATCTTGTTGATCTTGCTATTATTTTCTTATTATTTCTTCGGGAATTTTTGTTGCTTGGGGATTTATTTTCAGTGGATTGTGTTCATGGGATATTTTTTTCATAGAAATTTTTTCCCCTCGAAACTCCAGCTAAGAATGTCCTGAGGGCAGGGACTAAACATCGCCGGACAAAACAACGCTAGGACAAAAGATCCTTAGGACAAAACATCATATAGGCCTATACGATTACGAAGGCTGGAGAAAGTATATTGTGGCCATAATGCATCGGCCTATTACAAGGGATAGTTTATGCAATTTCACGCCTTTTCGTTATGTTACCATCAACTTTTTTCTTTTTACCGAGTTTTTTACGTTCGCAGAGACGTACTTCGGCTATATTATGTTAGGTTGCGTTTGTTTCAGTGGCGCACCGAGGGTGGGGGAGGGGGTGGCGGAGATAAACAAACTGCGGTAACACCCCCCCCCTCCCCTACAAAAAAGACCTGGAACCAGATTATTTTCAGGGAGTTTATGCAAGTTGGGTTTTTCCGTTACGTCACCACCAGTGTTTCTTTTCTTTCTTATCTAGTGTTTTACATTCACAGTACATGTTACGTTGTTAGATTATAGGTTACGTTTGGTTCAGTGGTGGCCGGTGGGGCAAGCAATACTGTCATCGGCTAAGCTATTGTTTCAATGTGTGGTAAATAACAATGGCATGTACAATAAACTAACTAAAGTAATAGAAATTTACTCCTATTTATTGGAGCGGAAAACTACAAGAACTATCCGTACCACGTTTTGCATATAGTAGCACGGGTGCCTAGACAAAGTTTTGAAAAAAAAATCCAAGAGCCAAAAAACCAAGAGCCAAAAAACCAAGAGACAAAAAGCCAAGAGACAAAAAGCCAAGAGACAACAGCCAAACAACAACAAGAAAACCGTGGCCGTATCATTTGTTAACCCAAAGCCGTGTCTAATTGTTCAAGACGTATTACCTCGACTAACAATTTGCGATGTTTTGTCCTACCTACGTTTTGTCCTAGCGATGTTTTGTCCTCGCGATGTTTCGTCCGCGTTATTGAGTCCGGCGATGTTTTGTCCCGCCATGTTTAGTCTTACAACCCTTAAGTGAATCATTAAACGGTATAGACTGTCATTTTAATTTTACTGCACATTGAACTTGAAAGAAATTGCCATGTCTTTGTACTGGTAATTTACGGTGTTATTTTTCATGGTGTAGCTCTTGTACTCAGGCGTCCGTCAAACCCTCGCTATCCCCCGGGGGGGGGGGGATCGGACGAAACGAGATAACACGAATCGGATTTCACAAGTTACGAGTATGATTGATTGAAAAATATCGTGTAGTGTGACCTATGATGCACACCTTTTAAAGGACATTCCTCCCAACTTAACTTTTCTCGATCGTACACATGAAGTACGTCCCAAAACTTCTATTTACTTACCGTTAGTCTTTCCCTTGCTAAAAATCCGTTTTAAAATGCTGAGTCTACGAGATTTTCTTTTGAATATTGGGAACTAATTTAATAGCATCCTGCGATTATATGATCCTTTGCGCGCTTAGAACAACCATGACGTTTCATCTGTGTGTATGTGTGTGCATGTACTAATTTTAAATCGCTTGCTAATAATCACCATGCGATCACAAATTTAAACGACTAATGAGGTTCAAATTAAAATTATTTCTGCCAATAGATTGCTAAAGACAAATTATAAGATGCTAGCCTAAGAAATGTAAAAGTGTGCGCGGCGTATCTTGAGTCCTGCAGGAATTTAATGAGCGGTTACGTCTTCCTGGAGGGGACGGCTTTAATCGCCGCCATTGTTTTCGTAACCATCTTGGATATCAACAAGGCACTCTGGTGACAAAAACATACAATCGATTATCTGTATTCGTTCTGGGGCGAACTCAAGATAGGCCACGGACACTATAAAAGTGGGATGTTAAAATACGAAAATCTTTCCGGTTTGGGAAGACACAATTTTTGCGTTCATGCTGTTTCGTCTACTTTCTTAGTTGGCCTTGTATTATTACACCGAGTCTCCCGAACCGGTGCGATGATAACATGCGCGGCTGGCGATCTGCGCGTGGCTGTTATAGAGCAGGCGGAATGCATCTTTAAGTAACAGTAATAGTAAAACAAATAATAATTAAAGACAACGTAAAGTCGCAGGAGAAAAACCTTTTTTTTTCTGACTTCGGTCCTGCATGAGTTGGATAAACTTCAATACATCTATGGAATTCTTAGCGGCTTACAACTGCACTGCGACCTTTATAAAAATGTACGGTGCTAGAATTTATAAAAATGTACGGTTAAAAAAAAAAACCGTTAATTCCACCTGCACGATAAACATTTCCATAAATCCCGGAAAAATAAACGGTTTTTCTGCACAAAGGCTTGTGCTGCTCGACTACAGCGTTCCAAAATAGTTGACAGGCAATAAGTCACTTTTGTGGTAGGCCTACCTAGGAAGAACGCCGCGTTTTAAGCGTTCTTAACTTGGCTCATTTAGCCTGGGGTGTAGCGTCTAGGACACGGAACCGTTTTACCTTTTGCTACACATCCAGCAGACCTAAGCTTTCTGGGTTTTAACTATTCTTCCTGTATTTAACATTTGTTCGCAATGTCTTTTCGTTGGGTTTCTTCGTTGTCGATAACGGCCTGTGACTATTTCTTAAGAAGTAGTCACGAATTGACTTTCTGTATTGGTCAAACACAGTGACACGCAAAAGTAAATTAAAAAAAAAAAGATGACAGTGAAATAATAACTTCATAGACTAACAGGAACAATACACGATTGGAATCAATACCGAAATAATACAGACAATCCAGGCATACAGACACAGATATATTACATTTTTATTGAGAGCATAAATGGCTAATATAGCCATGAACTCTGTCTAAATATCTGGAACTAAAACTAATACAACTTATGCAGGTGTAAACCACAGAGAAAAAATAGTAGGGGCACAGTAGAGGCCCACTAAAACAAAGTTGCATACAAATAAAAAACCAAGAATAAAACGGATACAAGCTACTGTATAATTGCCAATACCTAATGAGAGATGCAATGAAACAGATAAACAGATAGATAGATCTATATATGTATTAAAGCTATAGCCCATAGCCATGCGGGCTGTTTAGTTTATACTTTGGTTCAAGAAATAATGTTTTCCTTATATGGGCATCTCACTGTTTTAATAGAAATAAATGTATTATTGATTACTCGCTTCTGTACGATCCATCATTCGTAACAAGTTAAAGGTGATTCACTATACAACGTATTATGATTCGAACAGAAGTGAGCAATCCATCATACATTTATTTCTATTATACAGTTAGATATAAGGAAACATTCTTTCGTGAACCAGACTACAGTTTACTCGATTGAGCCTACAGGTCTATTACACCACTCAGCCTTAACCTACCTTATCATACTTAGTAGCTACCTTACATGCTAACACAGTTGCAGACACAATCCAATACAGACGAAAATACACGCACAATCAAACAACACAGACACAATCCAATGACACAGATATAGACAATACAAAACAATCCAAGACGGACACAGATAAAGAAACAGTTACAGACACAATCCAATAAAGACACAGATACTGAACCCATCCAGTACAAACACAATACAAACAATACAGACACAAGAAAAACGATGTAAAAAACATTGTTAACACACCTATTGACGAAAAAACAAAGCCCGGCAATTTAGTGCTGCAGCAAAGGCTACGACAGGTGAACTGTTTGTTTATATTTTCTAACTGCATCGTTGTTTCTCTCTTTATAAAATGGTATTGTAAAATAAACATTGTCAGCGTAAATGAGCTGTGACCTTGAAAATTTGAAATAAAGCTCACCGGTTCAATTCCACACTCAGGCAGATTGACATTAAAAACATAATTTAAGTGTTGCAAAATCACGCAATTTCAAATTTTATTGTTAGAGCTTTTCCAAGGGCTGCTTAAGGGCCGGGCGGCTGTCCGGAACAGCTACTCTAGAAGAAAATTACCTGTTCGAACAAAACTAAATTACTAACAAAAACGTCAAGTGTGCCGTATAAAAGGGGGTTATATGATTGAAGTTTCACTTCACTTGTTAAAATGTATACGGATAAAAATTGGATAATTTTTAATTAAAATAATCAAATGTACAATTGAGAAAATTGCATCTCTTTTAAGTGCTGTTGTGCTTTACGTTTTAAATATATGATTCGTAAAGCACAACAGCACTTAAACAGATGCAATTTTCTTAATTGTACATTTGATTATATCAATTAAAAATCATCCAATTTTTATCCGTGTACATTTTAACAAGTGAAGTGAAACTTCAATCATATAACCCCCTTTTATACGGCACACTTGACGTTTTTGTTAGTAATCCGTGTACCTTTTTTATGGCTATGGCGTCGCGCTACAAAGGTTTATGCATGCATTGTTGCTGGCTGTGGCGTTCGGCTTCGGGCCACGGCTCCTGAATAAACATGTTCGAAAAAATTCAACTCAGCTCTGAAAGCCTGCATCTACGAAATAAATGTGCCATTCTATCGTTTCTAGCTGCCAATTTCGAATAACAACGTAGCATAGTTTAGCTGAAACACGGATTCTCCCATTCATTCATTTATTCTTTCGTCCATTTATTCATTCTTTCATTCACCCATTCAACAATCAACTTTTTAGCAAAGACATGACACATGCACGAAGAATGAATTTGAAGTTTGTTGAGTGGCATTGTTGCCTATAATTACAATGGTTAAAACAATCAAAATGATCGTTCAAGGGCCCGTAACTCCGGAATGGATCGACCAATTGAAAAAGTGGTCTCTCTGAGGATGAAGCCCAAGGAAATTTCTGGCTAAGATCATGTTTCAGATTTTAGGTAGGTGCAGTAGTTTTCTCTGAAACCGTGTCACACAAGAAGAAGAACAACAACAACAACAAGTGAACAGCTTTCAATTTACGTGTGGCTCCCTACTTTTATTCTTGCACGGAATTGCATAAAAGTTGGTATTAATATACCTTCCATACCTATCTTCCATCTGGCTAAGTTTGGTCGAAATATATTGAATAGGGACGGAGAAATTAATAATTTTAGTTTTGCTGGAAAGAGGACTTCAACCATATGATAAAACCTTTTTATTCTTTACCGAAATCACTGATTAGTTGTTTGTTTGCTTAAAAGGTAAGTTTTTATTTTTGTTTTTAATTGTCCAAGTGACGAAACATTGTTACAGTACTACGATAGTTGGTTCAAAGTGTTTAGGAAATTAAAAAAAATGTAGACCACGTTGCCAAAATTATTTTGCCATAGCGGTACTACTGAGAACTGATTCAGATCTCTGAATACTGCTCATGTGTTTGTTTGCCAACATCTGTTCTATTTCATAATATATTTTTTAATAATATTCACGCAGTCTGGCAAACGATTGCTGTCTAAGATTTTTTGACCCGATTTCATTTTCATCAAAGTGGCTTTTTACGTTGTCCTGAATACGAATAATCTTGTTTGCATCTTCTTCACCGGAGTTATGAGAGGTGCATTTGCTAGACCTTAAACTTTGATGCCATATCTAAGATGTGATTATACTAATGCGTCGCAAAAAATTTTGCTATTTTTAGAGGCCAAGATTCGTTGCAGCTGATAAAGTTTCGGGATGATTTGAGGCAGTTTTTTCACAAGTTCCGTAATATGTGTTTCGTATTTTCAACTTTTATCGAATCTTAAAACATTGTAAGGAAGATAAAAGTAACATAAAAGGGTAAACCCCCTTAATTACTTTAATCATCAGCAGATAATAATAGCAAGCCACCCTTTCATCTTGCGTAGCGTACCAGTCTAATAATTTAGTTAAGCCAGTTTTTTTTCCCTAACTATTTCAGCGATTATCCTTGTCTGGATGAGGACAGGGTAGACAGGATAGTCAGCCCGACTGTCTCGAACTCAGAGGATCCTCTGTCAAGCCTGGCCAGAATTCCCACCAGCCTGGAGACCCCAAAAAAAAGAATTTGGAAATTTAAACCCTCGAGTTCCAAACGTATAGTTCAAATTTCCAAATTTTTTGGAACTCAAGGAAGACTCGAAAAATTCTCTAAATTTGTATGAAACAAAAAAACGGATAATCCCCAGAAGGAAAAAAAAAAGAAACTAGATTTACAAAGATTGTAAATAAAGTCTTACCTATTGCAAATCTTGTGTACTCGCACTTTTGCTGGGGCCTATGGCCAATCTTATGTCTCTGTTTAATCTTCCGTAGGTGGACTTATCTATGCCTTGTTTTTTTCATTTCCGGTTCCTGCTGCTCGAACCTTCCATTACCCATAATACTTTGTTATTTCGTGGTTGTCAGGGGTAACCAAAAATCTTGCCAAAACGTATAAAAGAAACGGTCCAAGCAGGAAATATCAGTTAGCCTCCGGGCCAGCCGTTTGGCTGGTTCTCTTCCCCTGGAGGGTTCTCAAGACTTAGGATCCCCTTTTGCTGTTAAGACTTCTTTCCCCGACCTAAAGTAAGCCTTTTTCCTAAGCCTAAGTTAAGCCTAAACTTTTAACTTGGTTCAGTCTAATTTCTTGCTCTCCCACTTCAGGGACCGTTCATTATTTATCAACGGGGGTGGGCTGGCGGATTGTCGTCGCCAGTCCACCCCCGTTCATAAATAATGAATGGTCCCTTAGCTATTTTCGACATTACCAAATTAAGAGAAATGTACGGATAAATGTTGACCTCAGCTACTCTGAAAAACCTGGAATATTCGGGGAAATATATTTCAGTTTTTTGGTCGGAATCCTGGTTTGCATCAGCCCAATCCTGTCATGCAAGAAGAAGAGGGCTCTGGAAATGTACTGGTGCTCGTGTCAACTGTGGCATGTAAAAGAGCCTCTCCGTCCTGAGATAACCTTAGCAGTTACGATAGTTAGTTCTCATTTTTTAATCACGATTTTTTTATGGCTGTTGTATTCTTGATGTTTTATGCGTGCTTGCTAGCATGAGTGCTGCTCATTATTTTAATAGTTTTGGGATGAAAGCAGGTGAAGGATGAAATTGGAAGATGCCTTTTCCCTACTTCGAGCTTAATCCGACCGGTTTAAATCCTCGGTAGCCAAGATTATCCCGCTCACGTGCAATGATTGTGTTGTTAATCACGTGGCGTTACACTAAGTCGAGAATATACGACTAGCTTGTTACGTGTTGAACATGAAATTATTGAATTTAATTCGCACAAGGATGAAGGATAGGTGAACTCTTCAAAGAAGTCTCTAACGTTGTGAAAAATTGGCTGAAGGTAGAAAAATGAAATTCAGACATAAAGTACTAAAAATTAAACAACTTGTGCGTGAATCTTTATTTCAAGCGAGGAATGCACGTGGATGGAAGTTGCGTATAAACACCAAAATAAGCTAAAAGCGTCATGAGTGTTTTTTTTATTTGTGTACCTGAATAATTAGTGTTTTTTATTTGTGCACCAGAGTAATTAGTATTTATAATTGTGCACCAGA
>JAHWFP010102227.1:0-22441 GCA_023313725.1 Lithobius niger | reverse complement strand
ATTTTTATTTGTGAACCTAGAGTAATTAATGGTTTTATTTGTGCACCTGAGTAATTAGTGTTTTTTGCTCACCTTATTTTGGCTTTTATCTGTGCAACTTCCTTTATTCACGCGTAACTAAAAATTCATAAATAAATAAATTAGAATTTTTGACACATTCTGAATGCATACTTTGTAGTTTTTCCTGGGTGCCACGTTAAAAATAAAAGATAAATTTTGTGAAAACTGTCAAGTCACCTTACCTGCTTGAGTGAGTTAAATAAAATAGTCATTAGACTTGTTACGAAACAAGGAACTACCGCATGTTCAAGCCTAAAATATGATCTTGCTGCCAACCACGCAGCCAAGATTTGGATTACAGTTTAAACCGTTGCCTTATAAAATTGTAATAAAATACAATATAAATTCTTACCTTTTGTTTTTCTTTACAATCCATAAAGACAATCCGAAGCGAGCAAAGCGAAAGTAGAAGAAAAGGGAAGAACACTGTCACAACTTTGATGATGGTGTTATCGCCCGATCAAGCAAATCTTGTCACCAAGAATAAAAATTGCCTCCTGATAGGCGGATAAACAGCCATAAAGACATCAAGAAGAACGGCAAATTTTATATAAATACTTTTTAATAAATACTATTTTTATATCAAAAAATTGGTGCCTTGGTCACACAAAAAAAAACACTAAAATAAACAAGTAAAAAACACCACGAAGTGAAGCCGGCTGTGATGGCCGGCTGGGATGGCCAGCCGTCACAGCTAGCCTCACTTCGTGGGGGGTTTTTACTTGTATATTTTAGTGTTTTTTGTGATGAAGGTGTCAAATGCATGCTGAAAATTAAAAATTTGCTGTTCTTCTTGATGTCTTTTTGGTTGTTCATCCGCCTATCATGAGGCAACTTTTATTCTTGTTTACCTTTGGCAGCAAATTAATTGATATTTTTATCAAATCTTGTCCTTTCCGTGTTTAAAGCTTAGGCAAATGGCAGTAGTATTGCTTTTGTTGCAGTCCAGAAAATCCTCTTGTTTTTTTCCCCACCAAAGCGGTACTGCACACGAAGACAGCAGATTCGTTCCTCCGAAAATCTATTGATTTTGAATCCAATACGAATATAACGAGTTAACTCATTTTAATCTAAAGGTGTTTACCCTAATATAATGCTTAATCTTTCTTTAGGTTTTAATCTTTTTTTTCGCTATATACCAGGCTTATATTCATAATCATTTTTATGTTTTTGTGTAAGTGTTTGTATTCTTGTTTTAAGATGTAGCCAAGGGCTTAAAAGGTTGTAAATGGCCGAAAGATAGTAGTAATTATGTTACATGAAAAAACTGTTCTAGGATTTTGTAAAAAAAAAAAAAAATTCAACTATACGAAACTTAATTTTAAAGTATTCTGTCTTCGTACGCAATACCGTTTTGATGGAGAAAAGCCAAGAGGTGTTTCTGGACTGTGACAAAAGTAATGCTACCGCCAATTTGCTTAAACTTCATAAACTGAAAGGACAAGATTTGTGGAATAACTAGCGATCATTCGAAAAGTTAACGTAGTGGCTGAACGATTCAGGCCTGTGACCACAGAGACTCGTCATCGGTCACGCACCGATGAATACAGAGTACTATACGTGTAACTAAAGGGGTAAAATCAGCCAGAATATTGTCGAACAAGCCGTACCTGTGTTGAGCGTTATTCTTTCTTCTGCGTAATTCTGTAATGTAACGGCGAGGCAAATTCAGTATTGACAGTTAACACTTCATGTCAGTGGTAGGTAGACAGTATCATAGTTTGTTTATTTATTTATTTTTTTTTTTAAAACTAAGCTATTCGCTTAATGTTTTACCTCTTAAATTAGGCAATGCCGAACCCGTGATCACTGTGTAACTTACGTTTCCACAGCCATGTATTCATCAGGTAGATGGAATCTGTTCAGGATTCAGGATGGAGAAGAGGCCGTCAGTCAGTAGCAAAGAGAATCTTCCCGATTTTGCATAAAAATTTTACGATTATGACCTTTGCATCGTGGAGCCGCCTCCTCTTGCCTCATCACCAACGCTTCTGGAAAACCAGACATCTTCCTAACTGAATCTGTCAAAAAAACCAAGATACCCTGACACTCGTAGCCCTGTCCTAATTTTCAAAAAAACCGTACAGACAACAAGAAAACTAGCCTCTAGTGAAGCAGTAGCGGGGGTGGCCCTACAGGCGGATTCGTGACAGAGGAAACCTCGCGGAGAAAGTGAAAGCCCCATCTTGCTCTTCCTTATGCATATCGTAGTAGGCTAGACCCAGACGATTTAAAATTCACCTCTAGGCGTCGACCTTTTCCTCTCGTCCAACCATCGACGAGATGAATTAAGTAAACAGGAGCGATCAAAATGGCGGCCAAGTCAAAATGCAAAGAAAATCGCGTTCGTGCTCTGGGCGTCCCAGAAATGGTAGGCGTGAAAATAAAACTTTCTCCACGTGACCTTAGGGTATGCAAAAAAACAGTATATAAAGGCCAGAGAGGTTGGATAGCCCACACACTTCTCTCCACCTTCCGACCTAACTGTAAGTACACTTTCACTTTTGCTCCGTTGTAGGATTTGAGATTTTAGTTTTGGCGTGTGGTGTGTAGGATTACTTCGACCACCTGTAATATGGACCTTATGCTCAGTTAAGATCGTCGTGCCAACGGGATTTAGTATTATTATTTTTTGTTTGTTCGCTGCTGAATGACCGTAAATTGGACTGTGATTAGCGGGCTAAGGCTGCCTGCTCGTCTACACGTATTGTGATTCGAACTTGCGATCCTTGGATTAACGGATGGGTCAACAGTTCGAATCCAAACACGGGAATTTATGACAGTTGGTCCTGAATGAAATATCAAACTTCGATCTACAATTGCTTTTTTAACATAAAATATAGTACAAATTTAATTTTTTCTTACAGTTTTAAATTTTAAAAGTTAAATTAAATTGTATATTTTTATTAATTTTTTTTTAATATTTACTTATATTAACAAATTTACAATGTTGGTACTACATCATTAATAATTTTCTCGCACATCTTTTCAGTTTTAAGTTTTAAACTGTATGGTTTTACTTTATTATGGTATTTTAGGATTATAGGAATTAAGGATTTCTACATTTTTTATTTTAGTTTTTTCTTAAAAACTAGTAGAGCTAGGCTATGAATATCAAGCTTGTACATTGGGTTTTTGAATTTAAAATTAATTATGCGTTTTAATTTTTTTTCATTAGTTCAGTTTTAAATTTTAATAAATTGTGTTTTTTTTATTACTACTCTTTTTTTAGTTTTAATATTTAGAATTTTTAATCTTAGTGCTCTTTGTGTTCTTTGTGATCTTTGTAATCGTTGTGCTCTGCAATTTAATCTTGGTGCTCTGCTTAAGTTTTGTGTTTGTCTTTACTTCACTGTCCTGACTATGATTTTTAGAATTTCTCAACTATGACTTGTAGGATTAGTTTTTTTCGTTCTTAAAATCTAATAACTTAAGAAAATAAATCTGTTAGTATTGTTTGATTCTGCCATTAATGACCACACACCAAATTTAAGTCGATGCGAATTTTTTTTTAAATGTTAAGTTAGATCGTTACGAACCGGCCAAACAACAAAGCGACAGTACATAAAAAGAAATCGACCGAGTGGAATAGTGTGGCCTTTTTTTTTAATTCACTGCATTGTTAAGGTTAAACTAATATTAACACTGCATTGTTAGTGCATTACTACATTTAAAGCGTTTTTAGGCGGGCCGTTGGGTTTCGTCGGTCAGATGACCAGAAGTAGTAAACGCTCACTAAAACCCTTTGACCCCTTTGAACTTGTCCTAAGGGTTCAAATTGTTTCCTAATTTTGGGAAGATATTTCAAAATATTCTATACTATGGTTCGTAAATATTTTGTGGGCAATACATTTAACGCTGATCGTGATTTAAAAAAAGAATTCTTTTCAGACTAGGTATCGTATAATAAGTTACTTTTCAAACGTTAATAATAGTTTATGTGAGAAATGGTTTTCATGTAACCGCAGCACTACAAATTTAAAAATATAATAGAACGTACACTGTAGAATAACGTGAGATGTGCGTGCGTGTACCTCTGCTCCTCTTGAAATAAGACACCTACAAAGATGAGAATATCACCAAATAAAAGATAATTAAGTTACGCTTTGGGTAGGCCTATTTTCAATGCTGTAACTTATGTTTTTCACCCTCAAATACGCGAAAAACTTCTCTGAAAATTGTTGACCACGTCAATGTTCGATCAGGCTAACTAATCAGAAAGAAATTAATTAAGCGATAAGAAGCGTGGGTCGACGCCAGTAGAGTGAGCGATATGGTGAACGATATGGTGGCTACTGGATATTTATTTTCATGTAAAAACATTTTAGTAAACTATCCGAGGATCTCGCAAACCTGTCTTATTGGGAAGAACCCAGTGTGCAGTATTAAGCGGCAAGGTGGCCTGATGGTGACCTAGGAATTTCCGATAGGATATACCTAGCAAAATTCTCCCGCTCTCCTCCTTGCGCCATGGTTGGGTGCGCGTCAAACACTAAAAGTGTACAGTATGTTTTACCTGTAAGGAACGTGTAAAAAATATATCTACATTGTATTAAATTATTATAGTAAATACATGTAACAGTAGCTTTTGATATCTTGTGGAGTTTCGTAATATTTTTTTTTCGTATCCGTTCCCAACATTATGCAAAGGCGTCCAAAATATTATCAGATTTTTATATTAAAATTACCTTAAATGCTCTACTTAAAAGTTTTAAAAAGTTTTCGAAAAGCATACCAGGTTATATTTAGAATTTAAATAAAAATTGGTAAAAAGAAATTAAAGGTACATTCCTCCCGGTTGGCTTTCCTGTATGGCGCACGTTTGCAACATTACTTAAGACATGTGTAAATGTTGCAAAGGCATCCTATTTTTCCTTCCTGAGACATGGGATTGCTACATTCACTCTAACCTATGCATTGCAAATGTTGAATAAGCCATATCTAGCAGGATGCTCGTAATTATAAGGAGGTATGTCCTTTTAATTCTCAATTGGCACTTAAAATCAAAGAAGTCGCTCAGCCCACGAAATAAGTTAACGTCACGCACATCAGAAACTTATTCGTATACATTCGTCGGCATTTTGAATATTACGATCGTGTAACAAAATAAATATTGCAGTCAAGGCTAACTTAGTTAGCGTCATCCAAATTCAAATCACATTTGTTCCACAACACGATACAATCTCTGATTCATGTCGAAGCACTGAGCTTTTTGTAAAATTGTCTTTTTCTTTATTTGCAGCAATCGTTCTACGATTCTTCGCAGTTTTTATTTCAAAATGAAGGTTGCCGTTATTGGTAAGCAGTTTTTCGTTGTTTGTTTTCTTGTGTGATTTCTGATAAATCAAAGTTGCAACGACGAAATTGTGTAAACGACACACCATCAAAAAGGTTGATTTCCATTCGTGTTTTTCTTTCTTCCAGTCCTTTCTTGCATGGCTTTGGCCTTGGCTTCTCCTGTCGTGGTAAGTTCACGGAACATGATTTTTTCTTACTATTTAAAATTCAAAAGATCACGGTGAACAATGTTGTCAACCACGATCCCCTCTTTCGTATGCAAATCACTCATAATCGTAACATAGTTGCTTTTAATTTTTAAATTGTTCTTCGCTATTCTGTTTAAACTGTCACACGGAGTTACATAGTTGGCCATTTCTACGCTTCTTAAATAAAGACTGCAGTGTTAATCAGAACCTTCGAAATGCTGAATACCAGAGCGATGTGCCACCAAGGTTGGTGTTAAGTCTAATAATTTGCAGGTCGGTTTAAAGTTTCATTGTACCGACCAATAGTCTTCCAGAAAATGGCCTTTAAATGGCAGTGGTCATCGCGGTTGAGCGGTGAGAGGGTTCAGCCTGGTTGCTGGAAGTTTGCGGATCTGGTCGAACTCCTGGAAAGGGGACTTTGGCAAAGTCACCGCCAGGATTGCCGGCCAGGGTAGCGTGCGAGGTTACCATGCTCCTTCGGCAGCTGGGGATCGTATTTTTGCAAATTCTGGACGATCTTTCGGCCCCTACCATGAACGGAGCTTTAACCGCCGGATTTGCCCCTCCCTTTACCAGATATTTCTTTTCTCAAAAAAGGCTGTCAATGCTAAAAATTGATCCGGTTCAGCCCCACAAGCATTAAATTGCTTCGGTTGACTTAAGGCTCAAAGAAATTAATTAAAAAAAATTCATGTCGCCGACAGGTGCCATTTCATGACATTATTCCAAAATTTCTGTCCAACGAGTTGACATGCGTTACATTCGAATTATTTTTCTGTAGCGATGAAGTGTTTCCATTTATACTTATATATATGTGTATTCTTTACAGAAACGTCAGGCACAGACCTTCGGATACCAACTTCCAGGTGGTGCTGAACTCATCGTAGCATCGCTGCAAGCAGGTTTCACATGCGCCAACCGCATCTACGGATATTACGCCGATGTGGAACACCAGTGCCAGATCTTCCACGTCTGTGTGCCCATCCTCGATGTCAACGAAGCCGTCGTAGACACAGCCCACTACAGTTTCTTCTGTGGTAACCAGACCGTCTTCGACCAGCAACATCTCGTGTGTGTACACAAGGACGATGCTTCTGACTGCAAGAACGCACCCAACCTCTACGACAGTGTCAACCAGGAATTTGGACGTATCCCACCCAAATAGAAAGGATTACCACCAACATTTTGAACTTTAAAGAAATCTCAGTGATTTAAGCGGGTAAAAATTTGCCGTTGCCAACAACGGCTGGATTATTCAAGGTATGAACAATTCGAACAATCAGCGGTACATGAGGACGTTCAAGAACAGGATTTCACTAATCCACTGTCTCTCCAAAGGTCTGGCCGCGTCATATTATTTAACCATACATCATTGTATATACGTAGTTGATGGGTGCCACGTGCGTGTGACGACGGCTTAAAATGGCGTCTGTCTTTGGTGTGTAAATCCAGAGATGAATGGATGAAGCATTTTGTGGAAGAAAATTGCATCATTGCTGCAAAAAAAAATATGTAATGTTGTCACCGGAAAAAAAACACACATTGTTATTCTGTAATAAAGAAAACAAATTATCTTATTTGTGTATCATTTATTTATTCTTTGTACTGGTGTACTTTGTACTGATGACAAATACAAAAGACTAAGTATTCATCTGATACAATTTTCTTTATTGTCTTGTCCTGCGAAGAAAATGCACACAACAAGGTGCCGTTTTTTCTCCCAGGACAAGAAAATATAGAAAAAAATATAGAAAAATTATAACAGATGAATACTTAGTCTTTCCTATTTCTGATATTCTGGATAAAAATATGTGAATGCATTTTGAAAACTGTTGGGCTGTAATAGTCAAAGTGAACCAAAAACACAAAGAACCAACTTTCTGAACTAACTGCCGAAAGCGACAAATGAGTGTTAAAATTACTAATAATTCACGTTGTGTCGGGATCTTATGCTTATTTTTCTAGAGAGCACAAGAAAACAAATTTGTCTTCTTTGTGCTCTGTGTTTGTGTGTAGTTGCGAAATTTTAAAATTTTTTTGACAATTCTTTAGGAATGGTTTACCACCCAAACCCAAAACCGATATAAGAAAAGCTAGCTACAGAGCTTCCAACCAGGGAAAGGTCGCCAAGGTTAATCCTGTCAGCCAAGTTAATCGCATCGAATAAAACTTCGAAAGTTAAATGAACACTAGAAAATTGCTAGTGGTGGCAGCAATCTTCAAGTTTTCATTTAACGTCCAAAGTATTATTCGATGCGATTAACGTGTGCTGATAGGATTAACCTTGGCTTTTCTTATACCAGTTTTGTTTTGGGGTGTATATAACAACTTTCATAGGACTTTGAACGGACGTGCAAAAAGTCTCTCCGTCTTATCTTCATCTTTACTTTTTTTTTTCGTGAAGAATTTTATGTCCATAAATTTTCTCATTGGCCATTGCCCAATTAGCTGTACATCAGCCAGATTGACATGGTTTGGTTTATATGTCCATGCTTCATATGCTTAGGGTTCTTCAATCCCATTTTTCACACACTTGCTAAGAAATACTGATTCGCTTCGCTCACTTAATCAGCGCATCCCCTTTCAACGGTTTTGGTTATCCCTGCATCTTTTCCTTACATTTTCCACAATATGCAAAGATTTCGGCCGCATTGGGATTTATTCTCGACATGATAAGATATGTTTTTAGTTGCTTACGGTTAATAGAGGTATGTAACTTAGGACTGTTTCATGTGTCTTTCATGACGTCTCTACCTTTTTTCTTTAGGATGTTTATACCTATAAATAATTAGCCGTTACTCAACCAAATTGAGAGTTTGTCTACTTGTGCTCTTTGTTTGTGTGTAGTACGAAGTTTTAAAATTCTGCTGACAATTCTTTAGAAAAGGTTAATACCTGAAGAAAATACAGGCTAAAACATAAAGTCGAGTTATGCCCCACTTCAAAGGCAATATTTCTTAATGATTGTCACTATATTTTCAAGTCACCAACTTTTCAAATGGACGTAAACATTCTGCCAAAATGTGTAAGTTTACAAAAGATCCATGTCATACTTTTACTTCCACCTTCCAAACGCTTTTGAGTCAAGAAGAAGAAGCAAAACGTACGCGAATTGGCCCTTTGGCTCAGTATATTTTGACTTTTTTAAACATTTTATGCGTATTATCAATTATGCCACCGACTGATCTGCAACATTAATTCTGTGGCGTTTTGACAGAAGGATTTTTGGAACAAAAGGAGGTAAGTTGGACTTAGCTCCGTTTGTCAAATTAAGCTAGAATATGCAAGGGTGGATTAACCTCTCTTCGTGAAAGCAAAGAGAATGAATGCATAGACAAGCCATTTTTGGACTAACCTCTTCAGTGCCAAAAATGGACTTATGCCCTTTTGTCTAAACGTTACAAAATCATTGCATGCAAAACGTGAAAAAATTCAAAGATTCTTAATTAAATTAAGGAATTGTTTTTTTAAGCCATTGTTTTATTCTTCCTGAACAAACTATGGAAACCCAGCTACGAACACAGGGGTTTGTCGTTCGTCGCATGGAAACAGAGCACCATACATATTACAAACAAAAACGTCAAGTGTGCCGTCAAAAAGTGGTTATTATGATTGAATTTTCACTTGTTAAAATGTACACGGATAAAAATTGATGATTTTTAATTGAAATAATCAAATGTGCAATTGAGAAAATTGCATCTGTTTAAATGCTGTTGTGCTTTACGAATCATATATTTAAAACGTAAAGCACAACAGCACTTAAACAGATGTAATTTTCTCAATTGCAAATTTGATTATTTCAATTAAAAATCAACAATTTTTATCCGTGTACATTTTAACAAGTGAAAATTTAATCATATAATCCCTTTTTGACGGCACACTTGCCGTTTTTGTTTGTAATCCGTATACCTTGTTTACGACATAACACGTGCACGAAGAATGAATCTGGAGTTTGCCTAGTGGCATTGTTCCCTAAATACAATGGTTAAAACAATGTAAAACAATCAAATTGATCGTTTAGGGTCCCGTAACTCCGGAATGGATCGACCAATCGAAAAAGTGATCCCTGTAAGGTTGAATCCCAGGAAAATTTCTGGCACAGATCATGTTTCAGATTTTAGGTAACTGCAGTAGTTTTTTCTGAAACCGTGTCAGCCAAGAAGAAGAAGAACAACAACAACAACAAGTGAACAGTTTTCAAATTTACGTGTGGCTCCGTACGTTTACTCTTGCACGTAATTGCATAAAAGTTGGAGTAAAGTTGGGAAGAGTTGCTATCTACTATCTGGCCAAGTTTGGTCGAAATATATTGAATAGAAACGGAAAAATTAATAGTTTTAGTTTTGCTGGAGAGAGGACTTCAATCATATACATACACGGCTATCGCCCTGTATGGTAATGAAAGGGGTGAAACCAGCCGGAAGTGATATCGTAGAACAATCCATTTATTTTTTTTTTTAATAATTACTATTATAATCACTGGAACTCGCGCTGAACGTCATTATTGTTAACTTGTCTCTCGTTCGAAGTCATTATTTGTACCACTGCGTTGTCCAGAAGCTTTTCAGTTTTCGCTATCCCAGTCAACTTCCGGTAATGGCCGGGGCTTTCACCTCGATGTAAAAACGCTTCTCATGTCGCTGTGGAAAACGTACGAGCACAAATCATGACTTCGAACGTGAGACAAGTTAAAAATAAAGACGTGTAGCGCGAGTTCCAGTGATTATAATAGCGTGTAAGCTTAACGTTTAGTAAAGCTCAATTGTTCTACGACATGACTTCTGTCTGGTTTCACCCTTTCGTTATATGTATAGAGTGCACCCATGCGACGCGCGGTCGACGATCGACAAGCCCCTGCGGCTACGAAATGGGTTTTCGTAAACTGCAGTAATTTTTGGTGGATAATTATCTGTTTGAAAATGTGTGGCCTGGAACTGCAATAACAGTCATTGAAAAATACTGGTAATATATCTTTGACAATGAATTTAGCTCTTCTTTCGTGTTCATATCAAGACACACGCTAGTGTGTCGCCCGCCAAGATAAAACGATAACATCCAGATAATATGTCTATATGAGCATGGCGACCACTAGACACGTTGTGTCTTTACAGCAAAGGTAGTTTGGCTGTTTTCAGCCATCTGAGGATAAATAACTATGCGACAGAAAAGGCTGAAACTTGTTTAATCGGGAAACAAAACAACATAAAAGTCAGTATTAAGGACACAGCTTACCGTTTTCTTGTTGAAAAAACGATGTGAATAACGTTGAAATTTTCCTAATTACTAACTACTGGTAACGCTTTTTTTGTATCACGGAAATAAATTTTTCCATGCGGGGAATAAAGCTGTTTCTTAACTGATTTTACAGATATTGATCTGGAGATGTGCTTTTTTCATATGGCTTCTTCTGATTGGTCAAGTGGTTCAGGGGTTAGGGAGCCCCAAACAACCAAATTGATTGTTTTAAACATTGTTTTTATGCAACAATGCCAAACTGAACATTAAACAAATTCGTGCGTTTTCAAGGAGATACTGTAGTACTAATAAAAATGCTACTCAAATGAAAAAAGGTGACTGCTATCCTCAAAATCTAATGAAACCAAAAAGAAAAAGAAGAAAAAGAAATGGACCAGAAAACTAGGTTGGCGTTTCCATTTCATAATTACTAAGAAAAAAATGGATTTCATCAATTTGGACCAAAACAATCTGATATCTACCCCAAAACAAAACTTGTTAAGGATTTCCGCCAAGCTTTTCGGCCGTGTGAAGTCGTGATATCTAACGCCAAGCTCTTTCGCCAAGCTAATCCCACCGACTAATACTTCAAACGTTAAATCAAATAATTGAAAATTACGCAGTAATCAATTTTCATTTATTTCATTTAACCTTGGAACTATTACTCGGTGGGATTAGCTTGGCTAAAGAGCTTGGCGTTTGATATCACGACTTCACACGGCCGAAAAGCTTGGCGGTAATTCTTAACAAGTTTTGTTTTGGGCAAGATTGTATATACCCGGGGTACAACTATTTACGAAACGCTCTTGACTTTTGTGCATTGTCAGCTGTGACTGTTGTGCACTAAAATTACAATTCTTTTAGCAGTATTGCCATTAATTTATTGAAATAATTTTTAATCAAACATTTGGGCTTTAAGTTTAACATCTCATATGGGTTATCTAGGAGGAAACGGTCAAGTTTACTAAGAGACAAACCTTGAACAAAAATTCTAGCTATTCAAATATTTAATCTAGGTAATTTAACTTAATGGGTCCTTATTCCTTACTTGTTTATGAGAAATGTGAATACAAAGAAATATAACTGGAAGTCGTGAACTGGGAATGTGAATCTATGTAACACTCATGGATGAATGCAACAGGGTTCGGAAGGCTGAAAGCAGCGAGACAGCGGCTTTGGGGCCTCTGATGTACAAGGCGTGTGCTCCGCTGGGTTCACTTAGTAAAATAGAAACATTTTAGTCAAACCTTTGCTTACGACGTGCACACCTAATGGCATTAAGCAGACAAAAAAAATGGTTATGTAAACTAAAAATAGCGGCGCCTAACCAAAGGGTAACATGAAGGCGCCCAGCCCTTCTCCCCCCACCCCCACTCCCAAAAAAACATACAATAAAAGATGTAGGCGCGTCTTGAAAGCATTTAGAAAGGGGGGAGAAATAACTGGCACAGGAAGTGAGTTCCAAAGTGGACCGATTCTATTCGTGAAACAATTGTGTCTAATATTAAGACTGGAATGCATCCGCAGAAGTCTAGAAGCATGCCATCGAGTGTTTAGTAAAAACGAAAAAAGAAGTAGTCTAATGGCTTGATGTCCTAGGGCAAAAAGTATATTTCCCTAGAGTTATTTACGGCTTGACCTAAGCCTTGTCCGCGTTACAGTTTCTCCCTCGTGGGTGCCCACTTACTTAACTTAAAAACGGAGATGTCCGTTCGCATTTCCTGACTTCCTCTCTCATAAACCTATTTATTTCAACCCTCTTTCCCTCTACGCCATCCTGCCGCCCCCCCCCCCTTACACGCACGCATGGACTCACCCAGGTCTCACCCAGAATTTTATACGGTAATAGTTGAAGCTGTTCGTTTGCACTTGCTTTTCACTCCTGTCCCATAGCCCTGAGGGCACATCTCACCAAGCTATGACAGGGAAAGGACTACTCACAAAATTTAATCGAGCCCCCCCCCCCCCCCCAACTTAGGCAAGGCAGACGTTGTTTGCAATACGGCTATCCTTCCCTAACTAGGCGGTGCCAGACGAAGTTAGGAGAGGAGAGATGGTAGAGCGAACAAGGCTTTTCTCCAGGACTAACTCCTTGCCTAAGGCTGAACCAAAAAATTCCGAACAGAAAAAGTGAGATTAGTGAAAGTTCTGTGGCAACCTGAGTATAGCGAGCAACGTACAGCCGAGTGGTTAGGGGCTTGGTCTGCAAGTCAATAAGATGTGAAACGCAGTCTTATAACCCACCTATTTAACACACGCTTGATATTAAAGGGATTAAAAATGTGAACATGCAGCAATGTGAACCAACAAAACCAATTTTGTCCAACGCCGTTCTTTCGTGTCCTGTATCTTTTTTTGTCCATGTCCCCTTTTTTATCCTGTGCTCATTGTTACTGTTTCTCATATGATGTACATTGTCCTGTTTCCTCAATTGATTAAAATGTAGGATGTAAGTTAAACTGTGTGCTGAAACACAATATACAGTTACTTTATGTAACAAGAAATGTGTAATGATAAGACTGTGAATATGCAGTTTCGTTTATCTTCATATGCAGTGTCACAAACCATAATGTTCACAAGAGACTATAAAGTGTTTACTTAAGCAGGAGGTATGTGGTTTAATAACAAGCGGCGGGAACGGCGCCCTGCTCGGTGATTTTTTGTGCGACAGAAATTCATTATGAGGAATTTTAAAAGTCTTGACTGTCATGTGACGATAGCTCAGACAATAAATTCATTGGTTTAAAGATCTGAGAAGATTATGACGTAGGTTCGATTCTACTCGCCCAGTCATGTGGGGTGATGTCACATGAGGTGACTGTGAGGTGAATGACGTCATTTTGAGACTGAAGTTTCCGTGATGTGCAACGCAATAATAGACATCAGTCCACTGAATTAAAGAAAAAAAGGGTCTCTCCCACTCCTTTTAAAAAAAAAGAAAATCCCATCCTCAAGACATGAAACACCAACCCCCCCCCCACGCATATGGTATCGGCCCCAAGCCTGACTGCATCAATAAAAAATTATGCAAACGTGACGACACAAAGTTTACATTAACAACACAACTATGAAGGCAAACTTTCCACTTACACTAAGAGCGCGTTTACGCAGCGACTCGCCTTTGCATTCTCGCAGCTAGAACTCAATCGCGATGGCAAAGGTGACATTACCATGGCAACAAAGCTAAATGGATTAGCTAAATCCGACATCGTTTGAGTAAATACTTGCAGTCTTATAATCCGTGCCAATAATATAAAGAATTCTTCATGACGAAACAATTTTACCAAACGCTTCTGAACTGACGTTATTTGCCGTTTTCGTTGCGATGCGGCAGACATAAAACGGCCGCCATGTTGGAATTTGAGGTGATTTCTAGCTTCTAGCTCCGAAAATGCAAAAGCGAGTGGTTGCGTAAACGTGCCCTAACAATTTGAAATTCAGGGACTGTGCGATAAATTAGTTATACCACCCGGGGCGAAGTGTATCGGATTTATGAGCCGATTGGCGATACCCCATCCATGGCCAATCCGCTCGAACTACGTCTCGGTGGTGTCTCGGTCTTCGACCTCGACGTCATTTTGACGTAGTTCTCGCGTATTGGCCATGTGCGGGGTATCGCCTATTGGTTGATAAATCCGATAGAGTTCGCCAGGGTTGGCATAACTAATATTGTGTCTTGTCAGTGAATAAAGCATATCTCTCTCTCTCTCTCTCACTTTTACTTTCTCTCTCTTGGTCTACGCTGACAGACCACACAATATGGTTGTTGTGTTAATATACTGCCATCATGTTTTATTGCCTAACGACAACTGGACGCCATTATTCATACTGTCTATCCAGAATTCCCTGCTGCGTGCATCTTATCACCACTCTGCCAAGGCACTCGTAAAACACCGCCCGGAAATCGGGGACGGGCTTCACTGCTGCGCTCTCCCCTATTTTTAACAGTATGCCATTCAGGCATCTTTCATACCAAAAGTCACGCACTGTCTGCAGGACTGTAAAACCTCTTTCCCGGCAGCAGTAGCGTAACACGATCGTCGGTGCCCGTGGCGCAACATGTGCTAAAATCCCCCATCCCCCCCCCCCACTTAGACTAAATCGCTACACTAGAGCTACAAACAGTGTTCCAGTGAATATTAATCTGTTACACGCACAAAATTATTCATTGTACCCCAGATGTGGGTTATGATAAATAAAAAGCCAAGTATTGCACGAACATATTTAAAAGCACCTCGTCATCAGGCGCATAAAATCCACCAAATCTACGACAAATACACAAAAATACACAATTCATGACAGCCTCAGCATCGGATGGCTTCTTTAAAATAAGCAATATGTGCAAGTAAAAAGGATCTAAGCTATACCTGGCCGAAAAAAGCAAGCAATTCGACCTATATCCTGCGAGTACAGAAGAGAAGTTATGGTTTTATGCACCTGATGACGAGGTGAAGTTATCCTCGAAATTTAGTGCTTTTATTATGTTCGTGCACTTCTTGGTTTTATTTTATTTATCGTTAAGTACCTATAATGCTGTTCTACCGCTAATCTGGAGCAAAAATTGGTCCGCCGAAGTTTTTATTTCCACCTTTCATAGCAATGTATAAGTATATATTTTTTAGTTTGGCTAATATATCCAGTGGGGGAGGCGGGGGGGGGGGGGGGGGGGGGAAGCATCGCCCTTCCTAAAACACTATAAATAAACTGAATCAACCCCCATGAGCTGAAGCTATTTTTTAAATTCATGACTTCACTGCATGACTGCGAATCACAGAACACAATTTGACACAGTATAATTGTTATGCTAAGAATTCTGTTAATTCTTTACCGTCTTGTTTCCAAAATGTTTCCGAACTTTACGATATAACAGGAGAAAGGCAAAAAATAATAGCAGAAAAGATACATATACGCATTGGGATTTCCAGAGCAGCAACACAAATTATACAAATTATAAACAACGTAGCTCAATATTTATTAGGTCTATAATTCTTTTGTCGACATACATTGGTGGTTGAAAGAATAGGCCCACGTCGTTTGCAGGTCAAGTGAAAAACAACTTTGCAGAAGTCTTCAGATGTCTCAATATCCTTACAACTCCATCACCTTCAAGGGCTGCCTCCCCCCTCACCGCCAACTACCCCCTAAAATCTGGACCTGGAACCGCTATTGACAAAGTGTTCTCAAGCCATAGATGAACTGGAATCGCCCCTCCTAAAATTTCATCCTGGATCCGCTAGTAGGCTATTCAATTTTAAAAAATGAAACGACAACAATGATTTTCAAAAAAATTGTATTAAAAGAATTTGTATTTGTCAAGTACAAAGCCCAAAGCCCACCGACTGATGTAAATTAAGATGAGGAATGTGACGTCATTGGTCGGACGAGACTATTATCCCGAACGTAACATATGACGTCACGTGGGATGATTGGATCAAATACAAGACAGTGATAACGGGTTGTGTGAGCACTGCTATTATGTTGTTGCCCGGACAACTCAACTCAGTAACGAGAAGAGAAGACTCGGTAATTTGGGATTGCTTAATACTTAGGTCGAGCGCTAGTCTCCCTGGGGCATCGGCCCCGTTCGCAGTTGCATCGCCACCACATTTGTTGCAGTTATCTACGTCATTATTATTGGAGTCATGGATACCCTAATCTACGCGTTGGGGCCTTTAAGCAGCTTTGAGAGGGGGGGGGGGGCGGAAAGTGTGGCATACCATATATGGCCGGCCAACTCTACATGCGGTAGAGGTCCATTGGCGGGTACCATTTTTGACTAAATAATTACAGACTTAAAAATGCAAACCTAATTCCATTATTTGGACTTAGATATCAGACTGCCTGAGCGGGAATTGAACAGGAAGGCAATCTCACGTTAAGTCCAAAAGACAACGGAAATAGGCTTTAATCTGTATGTATTGTTTATCACTTATCGAGTAGATTTGGCTTTCGGCCTTTTTATTGTGTTTAGTACGAATTTTGGATATTTGTTACGATATCAATAAACAAATAGAGACGATTTTATTGCTACATTGTTTTACGTGGCAAATTGTTCTTAGCAATATAACCCCATTAATTTGATTTTTTAAATAAACACCCGTCGTAGCCTCCGGGGAATGCAATGAAGACCAATGTGAGACCCATCTAAGCAAAAAAAAAAATTCCATGTGTATTACGACGAGAGTTAGTTCAGATCTTCTCTCTGAAGATAAATATCATATCAGAAACCAAAACTGGTAAAAGGGGCTGCCAAGTTCCGAATGGTTCGGCCCTTCAAAGGAGTGATATCAACACACCAAAACACTCGCCAAATTAATCGCACCGCTTAATAGTTCGAAGGTTAAATGAAAACTAGAACATTGCTACTTTCGGTAGCAATGTTTAAGTTTTCATTTAACGTCCAAAGTATTATTCGGTGCGATTAAGTTGACGAATGGTTTGGTGTGTTGATATCTCTCCTTGCAAGGGCTGTACCATTCGGAACTTGGCGGCCCTTTTTACCAGTTTTGGTTTTTGATATGATATCACTCCTTTTTTTTTTTAAATATTTGATTTCCATGGCTGGTAAACCGCATATGGCTCTCTCTGGCGTCAGCACGGGCGCCTTAAAGATTATAAGGACAGTTTTCGGCGATCTAGCAATTGTTGTTGTAGCTCAGCGGTTAAAGCAGTCTACATGTAATTGAAAGACCCCAAGTCGATCCCCGGCTACATGATATATGATAAATACATGATTCGTAAAGCACAACAGCACTTAAACAGATGCAATTTTCTCAATTGTTCATTTGATTACTTCAATTAAAAATCATCAATTTTTATCCGTGTACATTTTAACAAGCAAAGTGAAACTTCAGTCATATAACCCCCTTTTTTTACGGCACAGTTGACGTTTTTGTTGGTAATCCGTGTACATTTTTTACGGCCAAGTGTAAGCTAAATTTTTGGTTTGTAAAACCAGAACACACCAATTGTTAGCTATTGTGTACGCGGCCTATCTTGAGTCCTGGAAGTATTTTACGAGCGGCTACGTCTTCCTGGTGGGAGCGGCTGTAATCGACGGCCGCCATTGTTTTTGTAACCATCTTGGATATCAACAAGGCACTCTGCTACGAAAAACATACACTTGATTATCTGTGTCGTTCTGGGGCGAACTCAAGATAGGCCGTGGACACTATAAATCCTTGAAACCATACGCAAGGCAGCCAATAAAGGGAAATTAATGCCATGACGAACGGATGTTCGTTATGGTGCGGCTTGTGCAAATCTCTACGACGAACGCGTGTTCGTTACTGGTTGTGAAGGGGTTAAAAAGTGTTCTTTTTAGGGAAAAGTTTCTTATACGGAGGTTCGTTATATCGCGGGTCTACTGTATTGAGATTCTCGGGTAACTCAGAATTTCAGCTTCCTCGAACATCCGAGCCATTAACATTCACCTCTAGACGTCAACCTTTTTCTTTCGTCCAACCATCGACGAGATGAAATTAAGGAAACAGGAACGATCAAATGGCGGCCAAGTTCAAATGCAACGAAAATTGCGATCGTGCTCTGGGCGTCCCAGAAATGGTTGGTAGGCGTGAAAATAAAACTTTCACGTCACCCTTAGGGTATGCAAAAAGACAGTATAAAAAGCCGGGATAGGTTGTTTAGCCCACACACTTCTCTCTCCACCTTCCGACCTAACTGTAAGTACAACTTTCACTTTTGCTCCGTGTTTGTTTTTGTGTGTCATGTGTGGGATGACTTCGGCCACTTGTAAGCTGGACTTTATGCTCTGTTAACATCGTCAGTTCCAAGGGAATTTTCTTTTACGGGAATGCCCGTGTATTGGACTGTGCTAAGCGGACTGAACCTGAGTGCCCATCGACTCACGTTGTGATTCAAACTTGCGAGCTTTGGATTAACGCATGGGTCAACAGTTCGAATCAGTGGAAACACACTGTGCTTGAATGAAATATCGAATTTCGATCTACAATAGCTTTCATTTACTTCTGTTTACTAGGAAGTAGTTTAGTACATCGACGTACATCAAATAATGACTGATCTATAGTCTACCTAATTTTAAATTTTAATTTATTTTAATTTAGTTTGTTACTTATATTAAGTTTTTTTTTATTCAAATTTTAGTTTATATTTTGTTTTAATTTTTACTGTTGATACTCAGTCATTAATCATTTTATAGCGTATTTTTCTAGTTTTAAATTTTACTCTACGGTCAACTTCGTTCTAATGACTGTACTTTTTAGAATTTCTAAAATTTATGTTTTTATTTTTATCTGTAAAAAAACTAGTAACTTAAATAAGTAAATCGGTTTATTCTAAGTTTATTCGATCAGTCTGTTTATTTGTATGTATTCCTATTGTATCCTCACAGGCATCGCTCCCTAAATGCTTACATGGGAGCATAGGCCTTGCATTTAACCTTTTAAACGTAAACACAAACCAAGAATATAAGCAGAAGAAACAAACTAATTATTAGTGCAGCATTAATAACGTTAGTATCAAGACTTAGTTTCTAAACGGTATTATGTTTTACCCCATTGCAACTTAAATGTGATTCTAAACTAATTTTTATATCACTATTCGTGGCTTGTAGATCCTTCTATAGGGCAGTGACACGACGTAGTGTTATTGTGTATAACTCTATGGTGGAGCCAGTAACTGGGTTAGCTGCAAGGAGCACTGGAAGGAAAAAGGAAGATCGTCTTATTGAAGCCAATGCTATTAGACTGGATTTCTTAAGCCTATAACGCGCGATTTTTGTTGTTGGAGAAAACAACGTTCTTTTAAGCTTAAGAAAGCCGCTCTCAAAGCACTGTCTTGACTAGAAGTGCCGTTATTTCCGTTACATTTTAATCTAGTGCACCTTGTAGCTATTACCTCCAAATGGTATCTCGTAGCCAATATGACGTCACTTGACGCTGCTCTACAGTTTGTTCCACATTATGTTTGCAGGAAACTGACCGTATGACGTCACGTTTCCTTGCACTATGACTGCAAAAACATGTGGATATCACACTTGTAGACTCTACACAGTTACTGTTAGAGTCTACGAGTTGGCTATTTACGTGTTTTTGCACTGGTAGTGGAAAGTAACGTGGCGCCGCTACAGTCAGTTTCTTGCAAACATAATGTGGAACAGACTATAGAACATGAATTTTTTTTGCATTCCTATTCATGGCTTGCAGGCCCTTCCAGACTAGGAATATTGTAAAATGCTATTTTACCTTGGTATGATATAGAAATACTTAAATCTAGTTAAATCTCTTCGCCTACAATTTTTTTTTTCCATTTCGCCGTTTTTTGTTCGCTTCAACGTTTTATACGCCGTCCAAAATATTCTAATAATCTTTTTCAGTGAAAAATTACCGTTAATACTCCGAATACGTTTCGTATTTTCATGTCTGCACATTACATTCTTCTTTGAGCAGTGTCGCAGTATCGATATTTTACTTAGTTTTCGCCAATAGTTTATCGAAAAAACAATTTTCGCTAAAATGTTCATTAAATCGTAATATCAACCACTGCTGAAAGTTTACGTTTGATGTAAAGAAAAAAAAATCTTCGTTATAAGTTTTAAGAGTGTATTAGAAATAACTTTAAAGGGAATTTTAAAACTACGTAATGTCCGGTATTTTGAAACGATAACCACAGGTCATTCACCTCACAAAATTAGTTAGCCTCGCAGACAATCAGAGGAGTTATTCGTTTATCTTCGTTTGAAATATTATGACTACGCTGATATCAATACTAAAATATTTAGCGTCATATACAACTAGTATTGCCAGACTGGGGATTTACCCCCAGATCTAGAGGTATTCAGCTTCTTCCAAAATACCACACATGTGCAAAAAAAAAAAAAAAACGTCCGCTGCTGTGCACGGTTTGGTATTGCCAAAACAGAACACTATATAGAGCTGTAATACAGCAGTCCAAAGGCCAATTGAGAGTTAAGAGTCCAACGAAATACTTTAATCCATGCTTAAGGCTTTGTTTCTTTTCTAGGGATAAGCCTTTCTTGTTTGGAAGTAACTGCGCACTGTACATGTCCGATTATGTTTCCCTTATAACAAAATTTAATTAAAAATCGATGAGTACATATAGGGCAGTGACACGACGTAGTATTATTGTATATAACTCTATGCTGGAGCCTTAATGGGTTAGCGGCAAGGGGCACTGAGGAGAAAAACAGAAGGGCGTCATACCGAAGCCGGTGCTGTTAAGAGTGGATTTCTTAGACCTAAAACGTGCGATTTTTGTTGTTGGAGAAAACAACGTTATTTTAAGCCTAAGAAATCCGCTCTTCCGTTGTTTTCCCTCCATTTTTGTGTAGTGCACCTTGTAGCTATGCCCTCCAAATGATAGCTCGTACCCATACTTGGTGCCAATATGGCCGCAAGTGTCACTGCTCTATAGAAAAAAAACTACTGTATTCGCCGTTTTTTAGACAGCAAGTTTTTAATGGCAGCACGCATTTGTTAGAAACAAAACGCACAAGGGTGAAAGAACCCGATAAGTTTTAGTCAATCAAAGTAGTGAGATGAGTATTAAAATGGCTGCTACCAAGCTTTCTGCATGTTGTACCCAGCATGACCCATGTACTTGACCAAAAAGTGTTCACCTTAGAAAGTATTGATATCACCCGCTCCAACGAACAATCGCCAAACTAATCC
Source organism: Lithobius niger (assembly GCA_023313725.1). Lineage (NCBI taxonomy): Eukaryota > Metazoa > Arthropoda > Chilopoda > Lithobiomorpha > Lithobiidae > Lithobius > Lithobius niger. Next base: position 990 of record JAHWFP010102227.1, on the reverse strand, counting down.
TACCTAGTATTAGTTCAAACGTTAAATGAAATACACGAACAAGATACTTTCCATAGCAATGGCAAGTTTTTCATTTACCGTCTGACTTAAAGACGGGTTGCCACAGAATTAACGTTGCGACATCTAGCCCTATCGAGTTCTCTCTCGTAGCAAACAAAAGAATGCACACAGCATAACTATTAAACGCAACAAACAAGCCACGTGACTCCTTAATTATTGAGTAAAAATGTGGTATGCCCTCGTGCACCTGGAAACAAGCTGTAAAGATTAACGATATTAGTGTCACTAGATGGCGCCAGGAGATTAAAAAAATATTTTTCCGTGGCGCCATCTAGTGACATTAGTATCGTTAATCTTTACAGCTTGCTCCCAGCTGCACGAAGGCGTTCCAAATTTTTACTCAATAATTCAGAAGGAACGTGGCTTGTTTCTATAGGTTATCAGCCACCTTTCCTTTGTGTTGTGTTTAAAAATATTTCTTTGTGCCTTCCTCTGCTTATTACGAGCAAGTGCTGGAGAGAACTATGTATAGCGCTCGATGAGGGATGTTTTTAAAGTCAGCGGCTTGCTTGCTGAGCGCTGAGTTTGCTTCGTCTCGGCTTCTTTCGCTTTTCCCATTTTCAGGCTAAGATTAAAAACGACATTATTTGAAGCTTGCTAAGCACAAACATGGCCGACAGTAACAAAATCAGTTATTATATATCTTTTCTCTGTTTTATCGCATTATAAGTAGCGTTTAAGATGATGAGAGTAAAGACTAAGCAATTGAGCTGCTGGCAGATATCAATATCGTACCCAGCACGTATTATGTAGATTTATCGCTTGTATGATGCTTGTTGCCGATTGTTGCTCCGCGGCAATGGCGCATGCGCACATCGTGCCCCCATATTGGTTGGTAAGCTCAGCGAACTCAGCACCCTTCATCCTCGCTTACTTGGCTGGCCAGCAGCTGCCAAGCCGTTGACTTTAGGGATGTTTTTAAAGTCAGCG
>JAHWFP010102226.1:2887-19402 GCA_023313725.1 Lithobius niger | reverse complement strand
ACTTCCTTATCCAACGTGGCTGCCAATGGTCGTGTTAGGGAAGTGATATATTGAAAAATATCCATATTTGGAAACAAAATCCAATTAAACACAGATTAATAAGCGTCAGTATGTTGTCACTAACATTCTCTCGCTGAAAATAGATGTGGCGGACTGGCGGTGATTATTGCTAATTTCTCCCTGTGGTTAAGGATGAGTGAGACAACGCCGTTTTCAAAGCTGACTGCTTAGTGAGACATCACCGTTTCTAAACTGAATGGTCTTGATGACGTTGTTTGGGAGTGGCTTAGAGGAATCCTTCTCTCTTCCCTCACGTTTAGGAACACGTCCAATTATCTCTGCGACTGCACTGTCGAATCGTACGCCGTCGGGTCATCCATTAAGTCATTACTGGAAAATGGATGTTATTTCTGGTTTCTGTTTCTCCCTACCGGCAATTTTACATTAACGTGATATCATTTACAAAGTTGTTTTTTTTAAACATTTACTCGATCCTTTTTTTTTTTTTCGTCTTTGTGTACGAACATTTGTGTTCGTCATTGTTTACCTGTTGTTGTAATCTATGGCCGCAAGCACTTTCGGTAGCTGGAGTTGTAGTTCTTGTTACAACCTTAAGAACTGGTTCAGGTATACCTCATTCGGAGCACAGGCTTTTAATTCGGAATCGAATTCCAAATTAAGAGAATGCGAGTCGAATCCAGATTAGTTTGTTAGATCCCCGTTCGGAGCGCAGGAGGGGAAAGCACGGCGAAACGATGTTAGTTTCTCAACCGCTCACCAGAACACGGCATTGTAGCTTAATTAACGGATTCTTACTTGTACTGTCACTCACATCGTTGCGCCATCTGATGATGAAGGAGGGTAGACTACTGTAGTGAGGCGAAAGCGATACCAAAATCGTGCACCTGTTGTAGTTGGCTCTGGCAAGAATGGCGCATTGCTTGATATTAACGTTGCTGACCTGAGGCACCTGTTTATAACAAACCTACACCCTGATACACAAGCCCACCATATTACTGAGCATTTGCAGGATCAAAATATATGGGTGGAAACTGTGAAATGTCTGGCACGCCGAGAAGACTACGCATCTTTTAAAATCTCGCTGTATGCTGAAGAAGATGAAAATCTTTAACGGTTTGGTTTGGCCAGTTTGGTTTGGCCATTACAACGTTACTACGCTGGACCAAGGAGACCATGAACATTGCAGTACTCTCGCTTAACTGCAAGTGCCTCGAAAGGGTCCTTAAAGGAGTCAGAAGGATTTGCAACAAAAATGATATCGTCCTACTGCACATGGCTTACGCCAGATGAATTGGTCATCCTCAGTGAAATCCATCCTGAATTCAGTACCACTGGGTGCTCTGTAGTAGACAGTGGGGCTGGAATTTTATTTGGCAGACCACATGGTGGTTTGGCTGTGTTGTGGAGGAAGTCACTTGAGCTTAGCGTTGCTGTTGCACCGGTACAAGATACACGAATGCTGGTAGTGCGCTGCCAGAGTGGATAAGCCATTTTCGGTATTATTAATGTTTATATGCCAGTAGACATCCCGAGCAACCAGAAGGACTTTGACCACTACCTTGGGGAGATCCAGGTCACTCTTGGTGCTATTAGTGCACCCTGCTCTCTGGTAATGGTGATTGGAATGACGACTTTGGCAAGAATCGTTACAGGGATTTGTGTGATGCATGACTGTCAGGACAGTGGTCTGCACATCCTTGATGTCGAATGGTTAGGTGAAGAAGTCGAGTCCTTCACATTCGTTAGTGATATCTCTGGCTCAACCTCTTGGCTTGACCATGTTGTTGGGACTGGAGCTGCTGCAGATATCGTGACAGGCTGTGAGATCCAGTACGAGGTTTGTTTTTCTGACCACATTCCCCTGATTATTAAACTGAACAGGGGATTGCCACGACTAGGCCAACTGTTAATGTAGCTTCTAAATGCAATGTGGAACAGGCTGCATTTCTTACTCCTAGTACTATACCCAGGTCACGTGGAGGTACCTCCAGAACATTACTCTACCAAGAGATGTGACCGACTGCAACAGGAACGATTATAGTAACCCCAACACAAGAAGGCGATTGAGGTGTTTTTTAAGTGCACCATTGAGTCTCTACAGAATACCAGTCATGAGGTGCCACTTCCGGATAATAAATTGCATAAGGACAACAGCCACTGCCATAAAAGTGTTCCTGGGTGGAATGGGTTTGTTAAGGAGGCCTACCAGAAATCCCTTAGTGCCTGGAAAAGGAGTGCAAGACAGAGGAGCGGAGATGCATGTATTGCTGTGGTGGCTGCATGGTAGGAGTTTTGGAGAGCACTTCGTTGCTGCAAAAGAAAGGAAGCTCAACATCGTAACAATGGACTTGCTCAAAGTGCTCTCCGTAATGACTGGCGTGGTTTCTGGTCCCTGCTTAGAAAACAAAATGGGCAGCAAAGCGAGGCTATTGTCATTGATAATGCAACTAGTGAACAGGATATTGGAGACCTGCGGGCTACTAAATTTGAAAGGCTGCTGAACGGTGGGTGTAACTTCCGAATGTAGGAGTTTGGGACCAGTGGTTGGCGAACGGTGAAATGTTCACGAAGTTCTCAGCAAGGGAGGTTAAATAGAATTGTAAAAGTGCTGCTTTTGGTAAAGCCTGTGGATCAGAGCAGTTGAGCCGGGAGCACGTCCGCTATACCTGGGATGGAATCCATGACTTGTTTACTAATGGATTCTTTGCTTGCATTACACACTCATGGGTGCCTGAAGATTTGTCCAACGTTACAATTACTCCTGCTCCCAAAAACCGCACTGCTGATCTTAATGATAGTACTAATTACAGACCTATTACCTTAGCCGTGTTACTGGGTAAGTACCTTAGACGTATTACTAGCTAAGGCCATGGCTCCTATTAATTCCCATATTGTATAAAGACACCCGTACAGTTCGCTAGATAAAGTTAACAACTCTAAATTTTGGCACAAAGGTATTTACTCTCGGCCGAAGTACCTTTCTCTAATAGCAGCTGCAGCTAGAAAAGCACGAGGCCCTGAAGTGGTGCATAAGTACAAAATCATTGACGTAACCTTATACCAATTTCGCAACTAGCTTTTTCCTAGGAGGGGTGCAAGGCCAAAATTATGGGTCCCTCCTTAACAAGTACGCCCCAACCCCAACCAAACAATCGTAAAATTTGTCGCTTTTGGCCTCATGATTCCTAAATTTTCGGTCCCTTGCAACTTGGGTCCGGGTGCTTTTCACCCTTTGCACTGCCCCTAATTGCGATACTGACATATACTATGCGTATCAAGAAATGTCAGTGAATGGACGCAGGCTTCAAGATGTTTTTGTATTTGTATTCGAATTCCACACCTTCCGAAATTTCTGGGGAAAGGCTTTAATTTCACCAGTAAATGTATATAAATCGAAGTAAATTATACATATAAAGGAAAGAGGAAACCGCGAAAATCTAACACTAGAAATAAGGTAGTACAGTAAGCCGCGTTTATGCACTTACGTTTCATCAGTGGCAGGACCCGGATTCGAACTGGCAATACAATTCGTCCCCAGATCACTGACGTAGCACCTTTATCTCTACGGTCACTCCTCCACTGGCATAAAGATAACTCATTGAGTGACAGCAGTGAGCAGGGCTCCATTCGACCGAGAATGCTTGCGGCCATAGGCAAGAACACGTGTAACCGGCTTACATGATCGGCAGCACGCAACTCACGAAGCAAACACTTCGTAGTTCGACTTGCCTCAATCATGGCGGCCTGCCAGCCTTCCAATTACTGCAGACTCAGGAATTGGACAGCTGCCAGCCGCCAGGTGGAGACACGGGTCCTCTGCAACCCAGTTGGAACCGGATCGAGCCTGTTCGCCAGTAGCCTCAGGCAAGAGCCCATTGTTCTCCAGAGTATAAAAGAAGCCTGGAGTCGACGGCTCGAGCGAGTTAGTGTGTGGGATCTGACTGAAAGGTTGGATCCCTGACTACGAGGTGCAGCAGAAGGATAAATTCTGCTGATAGCCTAATATGTAAACGCTATGTGCATAGTCCCCTAGCTATGCAGTAAGGAGTGAATTAGGATCGAGCATTGTGCCTTGTGAATAATCGTCCACTTCCTTAGCGACCTTACACACGGCCTCAAGTATTCTCCGTCGAATGGAGCCTGGTCACTGCGGTGACCTTAATAACGGGTTCAATGAGTCATCTTTATGCCAGTGGAGGAGTAGCTGTAATGATAAAGTCGCTATGTCAGTGATCTGGGGACGAATTGGGTTACTAGTTCGACTTCGGGTCGTGCCACTCCGACGAAACGTAAGTGCCTAAAGGTGGCTTACTGTACTAGGTTATTTCTAGTGTACGACTCTTTTCGCTGTTGACTTGTTTTCTTCCTTCCTTAATTTCATTAACGCATTGGTAAAATGAACATCACTAATACCGTTGTTTCCCTTCGCTCATGCCGCCGAAGTGATGTGATCCAGGCAGTAAACTCGTTAACTTCCTACATCAGTCTTTCCCTTTGTTCGTGTTGGCAGCAAACGCCATCCAGTGTTGGTTTGCTGCACAATTACCGTCAGTTGAGTTGGGGAAGAAGCCAGAGAAAAAGGCATATTGAATTTGGTCCATACTGATGTCTTCCTAAAGACAGCTAACGCGCTGCTCGGATCTGTCAATATTAGGCTTAGAGTAATTAGAGGGCTGTCAATAGCTTGTCGGTTGCCCGTGTGGCTGAATGGCGGTGGTGGGCGGCTTGCTCAACAAATCCTCCTTGGCAGACGATAATCTTCGAACACAGGCTTCGTTTGGCCTGTAAATCAGGAGTCTAATGAAGCATTTCTAGAGAAGTTTTCGGTTTAGGTGTTCGGATTAAGGCAACTCATTGAGCCGCTGATTGCTCGCTTTCAAGACCTAACAATTGAGCTTTTACGAGCTTTATTAACGAAGTTGATCTTGTTGTTGTTTCATGTTTAGGCCATCTCAAACACGAAAGTTTTCTTGTGGCTTTAAATTGTCCCGAGCCCACACAGTCAGTAAAATTTGTTGAATCAATACCCAAGAATAAATAAATAAGTAATTAATAAACAATACAAAAAAAAATTGTTCAGTAAAGTTTTGAACTCACGCATACAAAGTAAAAAAAAAACGTGCCCGAAAAGTTTTGTTTAGGTAACAAACAGAACTGAAGAGAATGAATGAATTAGTAAAGGCTGTAGCCTTTACTGTAAGGTTTGACCTCAACCTCCCATGTTAAAGCCGAAATTTCGAAGCTTAATTTCTCTGCTGTCTTTCAATATTTTCAACTCAAATTTAGTGTACAAGCTTTATTGGACTTGGTGAATATGTGTACCAACTTTTATTAATTTCCGATTTGTCACATCCGAGATCTGGACTTGAGCTGGAATCGTAATTTTCATTTTTGGCTTCTTGTACTTCTTGGCACGACACGTTTCTACTACGCTCTCTACAGATCAAACTATTTGTCCTATAAAGCTGGTTCTTAGATCATTTGAAAGATCTACCTCCGGAGATGTGCCCTTTACAGAAATAGAAATTTCAATACGTCGTCCCGTTCTAGAGTTACGGGGCCTCGAACGATTCGTTTTATTGTTTTACATTATTTTAAACATTGTTTTTATGCAACAATGCCAATCAGCAAACGCCAAAACAAGGCGTAGACTGAAGATTAAGCAAATGCTAACAATGCTGGTGCGCTAACAATTCACCCACACGTGAAGAGGAAGCATTATCCTTATTACGAATTGAGTTGTATATGATTTCATATCACTCTCCCGTGTTAGAGCTAAAATGTCTGTTGCCCAAAGCCGCTGAAAGAGAGCTGCGGATAAACCAACTTTCAAAAGTATGACTTCAACTGAATGAGTGAGTGAAGCGAGCGAAATTCAGTGCGCTTGAAGCGAACACAGAAAACCAACTTGGTATGTCAAAGTATCACGAATTAGAAAACAAAAACGAACTCGTTTGATGTTTAAGGTAAGGTTTAACTGATCCGAAGTCAAAACAGCAAAGGAACACAAATAAGCTTTCCTGTAAGGTTTCGTATACCGCACTGTTCCTGTACTGTTTAGTCCACGTGAAACCTTACTGCTGTATTCATCCATTCGTAAATAAAATTAAAACCATATCCCAACTTTCAAAATTATTTTAAGATTTATTTAGTGCTACACAGTACACACTCCCATACTTTCAGGGCTACATTTTTCGACATTATTCAAGTCAGGTCGTCTCCATTCCATTCATCCTATTGATACATACACCACTTTTCAAGATTTCATCTTCAAGACTTCAAACTGGTAATTTGAATTTTTTTCAATGACATTTCCAAGTATTAAAGGAGTCGCACGAACCCTGAATTACTTATAGTGTAGGTCTGTACTAAGCACAGTAAGACTACGGTTTTCACGTATTTTCACCTATGTCGTTTAGTCAGGTAGAATGAACCAATCTGATCTATAGTGTTCTAAAGTAAAAACAGTAAAAACATGTTAATACAGCAGTAAGCTTTCACGTGGACTAAACAGTACAGGAACAGTGCGGTATACGAAACCTTACAAGAAAGTTTATTTGTGTTCCTTTGCTGTTTTGACTTCGGATCAGTTAAACCTTACCTTAAACATCAAACAAGATCGTTTTTGTTTTCTAATTCTTTTATTGGGGCCGCGACCCGTAGTCATGCGCCCACAGCAAACAATACAACAACTGAACAACCGCATGTACAACTAAAAAACTACAGAATTGAATATCAGTTGAGCATACAATTGGTAACAAACTCCACGGTTGCTATGAAGGGACTTCGTTTAGCAATAGTTATTGTCCTCTTATTACAACAATGAACGTTGATAAGCTATTTTAGAAGCAGTCGGGCTGCAGGATGTAGTCTAGGTTCTTTTTCCTTTTCCATCTCGTTCCTCAGCTGCGTGGTTTTCGGGTTGATATATATGCTGTGAAGTAGTATGTGTCAGCGGGTGGTACATGTGTACGGTAGTTTCCAGATATTTGTACTAGGGTAGGGGCGCATGGCTGCGGGCCACAGCTCCTTGAATAAAATAAAATCAAATAAAATCGAGAAGCAACAATACGACTTGTGGGAATTCTAGGTCCCAAATTGCATTTAGTTTCCCAATCCAAGTAGGGGTGGCGCTGTTTGTGAACAACAAAAGGTACACGCATCAAGTTATGACGAATACTAAAACAAACCAAAAAATAATTAATAAAAAAAAAAGAGATCATTATTTCCGTCAGTAAAACACATTTGTTCGTTGAAATCCAAGGTGGTTTAAAAGTTAATAAGGCTGCGAAACCCGAAAATATTCGTGTACCACACATTGACTTGAGAATCCAGCTGGTGGAAAGAACGGTGACTGGGAGGGGTGGGGAGACGGGGAAACCCCCCCCCCCCCCCCCCCCCCCCCAGAAGTTTACTTGATCTAACTTCCAGTGCGGCTGCCCATCTAAGGCGACCTGACTTGTTCTCCTGACTGGTTTACTCAAGGAAAGAGGAAAACAATCTAAACGAAAATCATACACAGAAATAACGTAGTACAGTTAGCCAACTTCTCACACTTACGTTTCATCGGAGTGGCGTGACGCGGATTCGAACTGGCAACCCGGACCGGACCCTGATAACTGACATACTGCCTTTATCGATATGCTAAGTCCTCCACTGACGTAAGTGCTTTCTATAGGATTTTCGTTGTTTGGCTTGATTTCCTCTTTCAAAAACTTGTTAAGGATTCCGAAGCTCTTTCGCCAAGTTAATTCCACCAGCTTCAAACGTTAAGTGAAACAGTTGAAAATTGCGTAGTAAGCAACTTTCATATATTTCATTTAACCTTCCAACTATTAACTTGGCAAAAGAGCTTGGCGTTTGATACCACTACTTCAACCGGCTGAAAAACTTGGCGGGAATCGTAATAACAAGTTTTGAGTTGGCCCAGGCGTCTGGTAAATAAGTATCTACCGCAACTTGGGGTAGATACTTATTTACCAGACACCTGTGTACATACCCAGCACCACAGAACCCTGAGAGAGCAGGGGCAACTTTTGTGCAATTTTACCATCGTTGATCTTTAATGGATTATTGATTGTTGTTGCTGTTGTTGTTGTTGATTGTTGTTGTTGTTGATTGTTGATTGCTATTGTTGTTGATTGTTGTTGATTGATTGTTGATTGTCGATTGCTGATCTTTTGTTGATTGTTGTTGTTGATTGTTGGGGTTTTGGCTGGATCCTCAGCTATGCTGGACACATGAGGTGGCCGAAATCAAGAAGAATGTCGCAGCAAGACTGGGTGTACTGAGGTCCTTGGATAGCAACAAGTCTGTGGCAAAACGTGGCACTCTGGTATCTTTCTACAGGGTATACGTTCGGGCATGTGCCGATTTTCGCGTTCCAGGGCTCGTGGGCTCGCGACAGGCAATCAATGGGGTTCAAGTGGCGATCAAAGAAGGGTTGCGGGTTGTGCCCGGCTGTCTGTCCACTACACCAGTTAATGCACTGCACATTGAGGCAGGTGAATCTCCGGTCTCGGTGCGAGCAAAGGAACTGTTGGTACGGTTGTGCCAATGCGCCCTAGCCAGGGGTCCAGTTGACCCTTTGGCGCGTATCCCCCGTGATTATCAAGGGCTGTCGCAAGCCGTGCGTGACATGATTGGTGCTCCGTGGGCGGGGGCATCTCTTCTACGCGTGGGTGATCTCGGGTATTTCCCAGAACCAATTTTTGTACACCCAGCGGTCCCATGGGTTTGGGGTGGAGTGGCAGAGGCTGCCTTGCTTGAGGTGGGTGTTTCGGAGTGCATTCGGGCTAGCACATTGGTCTACTGTGGTGCATCCTTCCAGCCGGCTGGGTCCCCGCCGGGGGGCCGCTGGAGTGTGCATTCCTGGTCCTCCGGATGGAGTACTGTTTTTCGATTGGTTATCTCCGCTCCGCATTTGTGGGGGGAATTGGTCGCTCTTTCGGTGGCTCTGGATATTGGAAGGGACTTACGGTTTTGCGACTTCTGCATCTTGACGGATTCTCAGGCGGGCATTGAGTTTCTATGGCACTGCTTCGCCGGTGTACAGTGCTCTCATCCGATTTCATACGAAATCGGTTGGAAGCTGTTTGTTTGGGGTTTGCAGGCTCAAAGGGCAACAATCGGATGGGTGAGGGGTCATGCAGGAATGTTTGGAAATGAGTTGGCAGATAGGCTTGTAAAGAAAGGGCTGGAAGGCAGGGGTGTGGTTCTTGACCTTGCAGTGGGCCCCCAGGACCTGCTCCCGGTTGTTAACAGGGTTTTCGGGGAGGAGTGGAGCGATGAGTGGGAGAAGGAACAGACTGGGCGGCAGCTGTTTGGGGTGCATCCCTCGACGGTAAATCCGAGGCTTCTCAATACTCTCTCCCGTCGCGATGCGTTCTTGGCTTCACTGCTACACACTGGTCATATTCAACTCCGGGCGCATCAGGCTCGATTGGGCTGGTCTAGGACGGCCAGGGGTGGGTGTGGGAGGGCGGACGAAACTGTTCGCCACTTTTTACTGGAGTGCCCCCAGTGGGTCAGGTACCGTCATTTCGACACAGCTTCTAGGGGGGATCCTTTACGTGCCATTTTGGGTGTGCCACCACATGTGGGTCAGGGTCAGAGCAATTTGCGTAAGGCCATCGGGTTTTGCAAGGCTACGCAGCGGTTTTGATACGTACGGCATAGGGCACCCTGGTCATAACGGGCTACTCGGTCCTCCTGGTTTCCTGCATCCCCACGGAGTCGTAAGGCAGATGTAATGTAAGGTTATTTGGTCAGTAAGGGTGCATAGGCCAGTTCAATGGTGCAGTTGTTGTGTGGGGCCGGGGTTACAGGAGTGGGTTGTGTTAGCGTAAGTAGTCTTTAAGTAGCTGTAAGTAGTGGTTAGTAGTGAGCGCATAGCGTAAAGGCTTTTAGGCTCTTAGTATACCGGTATTATAACAATGCATTGATAATGCACGGTATTTGGTACCGCGGTACATCGTGCGAACCGGTTTACCGCCCATCACTAGTCGGCACAAAAGTTTTCTTTTTACAAAAATGGAGATATTTGCGAATAGGCTCCCGTACCAATCGCCCTTTTTTCCCCCAAAAAGGGCATTATTGCGAAAAGCGCAAGCGCGATGCACCACCCCCTCCTCCAAGTACGCTTCACTGCTTATTTATGCTAGTTCACCGTAACATCCACTGCTTCTGGAGACATTTTGTATTTCACCTTCGTCGTTCCAAAACTTTACGAATCATTTTGGCTTTTACTCATTTTGACTTTATGTACTGAAGCCATTTTTGCTAAAGCGCAAGACCATTGGCTGGAAATAAACGCAAAATAGAAACCATTCATTTCTTAAATGCAATCAGCTGCTGAAGGAAAAATGCACGGAAAGTACTCGTTTCGTATTCAGGCTTTGTTTCCTACACCTTGATGAATACTTGAATCGAATAAAATAGGGGTAAAAATGGAGAAAAGGGAAAGAGACGTGGGGGCTGCGGTTGGGGGGGGGGGGCGGCGGGGGAGGAGGCGAGTGTGCGTGGTTCAGAGAAAAGCGGCTGTTCTTTGTGCTTCTTCTCGGTCTAACCTTTCTTTCTTTCTTTCTGTTTTTTTTTTGTGTGGTCTTTCCTGAAAGTAAATCAATACAAGTTTGCCAGTGGGTGTGCAAATACACAAGATTTGAGTTGAGGCGACCGAATTGGAAACAGGTCGACGCATCACAAAATAAATAGCAAAAAAACTGAAAAAAAAAATCATAATAATCAGACATATAAAAAAATAAAAATGCATTTTCCTCGCGGCAAAGAGAATCGATAACGGTTCACGTGGACCGGAAAAAATCTTCGGGAGAAAATAAAATTTAAGATTTCCGGTTGTTTGAAAAAAAAAAAAAAAAAAAACGTGAATGAAGTGCCGACAACCATTTTGTGATTAATGCTGGTTTATTGTTTCGCTTGGGGTTCTGCAGGTGGGACGTGAGTTATTCGGTACCTTCCTAAACGACCAAACAGAGCGAACCAAACGCACCACTGTTGGTGACAGTTTGGCACATTCCCTGCTAATATCTGTGTTGACGAGGCTTGATTGACGTCAACATCGTCAGCGACGAATCTGTTTCGTCAATACTGTTACGTCGCGCACGCTCAAACCTCCACCCCAGCAAACCACCTCCCTGAGATGGTTCGCAATTTGAGGCATTGCTCTCGCCTGGTCACATCTATTAGCCAATCCTGGTCAAATCCATTAGCTAGGTCTGGTCGCGGTGAAGGTATGACGTATCAATACGCTGCTGAGCTCGTTGAGCTGTATTGTAGTTTAGGAAGGTACTGAACGGCTGACGCAACATCACTACGCACGCGCGACGTCGAGTTTGGAGCCAAACTGCCTGTAACAGTGGTGCGTTCTGTTCGCTCTGTTCGGTGCTTCAGGAAGGTACTGAAAAACAATTTTTTTTACATAACGAGGAGCTTTACGCAAATTAAAAAAGAGTAAGTTTTACCCGAAAAAAACTAGTTTGTTTTTTTTTTACCTATTTTGCTCATTTTTTACCTATTTGTACCAGTCTGTGGCTAGACCTTAAATGCAAGCAGCAGTTAACCAAAAAGCTATAGGTATATTGGCCCCCCCCCGCCCCCCAGGTAGGCTTTCCTGTATGGCTCAGTTTTGCAATAGTACTTCACACGCATGTAAATGTTACAAAGGCATTCATTTTCCTATCCCCCCACCCCCCACCCAGTGAGAAATGGTTTTGTTACATTCACTTTAACCTACGTAAATTCAACACCAAGTGCAAATGGAATTTCGCTCAGGATGCTCGAATATAGTCAGAAGACATGTCCCATTTTTCCCCCTCTTTAGAGGTCTGTAATATTCCTTTGTAATAATCCTACGTGTAAGCAGCAAATTCTTCAAGAAAACTGCACTTTTTGAGGATAACACAAAAACCGTGACTTCGTGTCCACACCCATGAGAAACCTTTAGAAAGGGTTGCCACCTGAAACCTGCGCAAAAAAAAAAAAACATGGTGGCCATTTTGTTTTTAAAATGGGCGCCACACAATAAAATAATAAAAAAAATATACTAATGTGTTTAAATTTGGTGTCAAATAGGTTTTAAGGTCTGCCGAATTTTTAACAAATGTTTTTAAAAGGTGCCGGGACTCCACACGACAAGATATCCGAGATGGTGGCCAAAATAGCGGCAGAATTCAAGTGTTTTTCATAATTTTAAAGTATACTTATTGAGTAGAGCCAGATTTGAATTTAACGCTCGCTAAAACCCATTGAACCCTTTGAAAGACATTGTTCAATTCCTGCATTGTTGTTGCATGGCCACCAGCTCCGGAACTTTATATGAAACAGTCATATAAACGATGGTGAGGATAAATATCTCTTCGGCGAAACAGCTTGAAAGTTGTGGAAAATGGGCAGTCTTTGTGCCCTGACAAGCAATACTTGTATTTCAATCAAGTGTATAAACTGTATCAAGGTGATCAAAGTGCGTTAAGATCGTTGATTTCTGCTGACTACTGACTATTATATACTGACTACTAATTCCGTTCATATAAAATAATTTATGCGACAGATACGGATGAAATTTGGTATTCAACACCCTTTCAGCTCTGATAGGTGTCTTTTATGGTTTGACGCTTGGGGTGACATTTACTGAAATTGAAGATTGCAATCATCTGTAATGTATAAATTCAATGGGCCGACTCACGCTTGCAAACAAAATGATCCAATTTACTTCGTCTCCTTCAGCAAAATTTACAACAAGAATTATTTACAACGTGACATTGATCAACTTAAATTTGTCCTACAAAACGACAAAGAGCATCTCTTTCGCTTGTAGCTACCTTTTGCGAGTGTCTCTGGCGAGAAAACGTTCGTTCCAGTTTATAGCAAGCTTCCCGCCAAAAGCCAAGTTCCAAATTACAAAGAATGGAACGTCAGTCCACGTGGAAAAGTTGTATCTTCATACAGTGTTCGATGGCTGACAAATGTTTCCAAAAGTTCTTACTTGTCGAACGGGGTAATGACCCATAATTGCTGATAATTAGCTAATGACTGTCATTAGTGTTCGAATGGAACGATACCGCCAAACCTTACAAATGCTATTTTTCTGCATGTTGGAAAAATAACACCGGTGACCAAAATAAGCATCACTCTTTATTTTATTTATTTATACAAGAGCTGCAGCCATGTTATGCGCCCCATCTACAAAAAAATACTGCTTACACTAACCAGCAACCAGCCCTACCGCCCCCCCCCCCCTACAACACAACGATCTATTGTAAAACTCACACCTACAAGACACAGAAAACACCGGTCTACAACCAAGGACCAAGCAACACTGCCACATTTGGCACCGAATTTCTGACAAACATACGGACTCGTCAGTCTCCAGGATGCCTCTAGCGTTCCAAGTGCAAAACAGAAGTAGAGAGAGGAGCACTCAACTGAGCAAAAACACCACAAGGTTGCACCGTCAAAATATCTTCTTCCACTAAACAGTCGAAGTCCACCAAGCCAACTAAACCACCGCTGTCACCCCATTCCACACTACCTGATGCACCACCTGGTGCACCACCCAAAGCACACAACACTTCAACATCCATGATGTTGTCTTCAGACTATACATTAACAGACCCTTGGCAACAGCCACTCACACCCTCTGCCGAGTGGCCGCAACCACTTCCTGAAAACTCTGCGCCAGGCCAGGCCCAGTGGACGGAGCTGACTTCTCACTATCTTTACACATGGGTCGCTACCAGTAGACGCAGCCTGGGGTGCCTTCGAAAATTGACCCAACTGCCTGGAGTAACTCAAAATCTCGCGACCGCATGTATTAACTCCCTGGAAGTGAAGTGATCGTGCATACTAATGCTTGATCAGCAGTGCCAGGGTTGACTATTTTGAGTTACTCCGTGATCCAAGAGACACCTGAGTAACTCAATTGGAGTCAATTTTCGAAGGCACCCCTCTGCCACCAGGACAGACTTCTGGCACTGGCCCGGTACTTAGGTGCACACAGGTGCACTTGGGTGCGCCAGCCAACTCGACACTATGCATCCTAACTTTAAGCAACGGGGAGGGGGAGGTCATTGAGTGGAGGTGCTTCTTGTTACGTTTGCTCCGCTGCTGCAGCCACCCCCTGGACGCCTCAACTAGACCACCACCCAAAGCGGCATTCGTTAAAACCGCTTACAGCACACTGCCCAAGGCGCCTGTAGGACCTGGCAACAAAGCACTGGCAGGGTTCAGACAATTTTTTAATTCTCAATTTCCCTGACATTTCCAGGCTTTCCAGGTGCAACCAATGGCAATTTCCAGGTGTTTACAAGATATTTAGTTGGGAAACAGGCAGTAGCTAATGTTTTCATTAATACATGTACGAAAATAATCGAACATCCAACAAATGGTTGTTTAGAGACTAGTCCAGACGGGCTTAAATGCGTTTTCATCAGGGATATTGGTTTACTGAAGTAATATTTGAACATATTACAGCACAAATTAAAATATTTGCTACTAGCCTAGGATTTGTTTCTGATCTGCTATATTCAATGAAACTTACATATCACACACAAAGGCATTTTTTGTTTTCAAATTTCCCTGTACTTTCCCTGTTTTAAAAAAAAAAATTCTTGTTTTCCCTGAAATTTCCAGGTTCTCTAGGTTTTCCAGGTTTTGTCTGAACCCTGACTGGGGTTGCCAACATCGTCATTAACCACTGGGGCATCTGCCACAGGAGCCTTGCACAACGGAGCCGCACGCTCTCTCACATGAGCACATGGTGCAGTACACATTCGGGCATCACGAACGAATGTGCCCACGCATTCCACAGCGTTGGCAACGCGGAACAAGAGAGCAACGACGAGACACCATTCACACCAACAACATAGGGCACATCATCGAGACGAACTTTGTCACCAGGTCGCAGGACAACAATTCTCACACCAGAGCGGCAGTGCGTTAGATATTCTATGACGTTGTACTCATCTTAATGCCTAACTAAGTCTCCATACACAGCCAAAGCCCGCTTAATGTCCGAAACTGACGTTTCCAACAGTAACCAGTGCAACCTTATCCTGAGGAAGCGCTCGTAGAGATCAAAGAGTCTAGTCGCAAAACCATTCAGGGAAGGGTCTCCTCAGTGACCATGCGCAGCTTGGCATCTTCATTAAGAAAGAAACCTCAAACACGTTATTGGCACGTAGCCAGCAGATTTCACTTAGGTGCTGCAGATGTTACTATTTCCGCCAGAGCATCACGAACGCGAGTCGTGAGGAAAGGCTTCCCAGCATGGTCGGCGATAATAATGACTGAAGACTGCATAGCAAAATTCGACAGGCCACCCTTGTAGAGGTGCTTAACCCAGGACAAGTCTATTCTTCAACCCCAGGGTGAATTCAAAGAAGCTGAACTCTTCTTCACTAAGTTCTTGTTCAAAACGTTTGTCACGATGACCACTCGCAATTCCCGAGTAAGTTTGTTTCTGTGTCCGGACATCTACAGCCTACACTTGACCAAGGCGCACGTACACACCATCCTCCAAAGACTTAAGGCATCATTATTGGAGTTCCCGACAATGGATTCCCAGTTCCATTGCCACCATAGTCAGCCGGAGCACTCTCGCCCACCATTTTTTTCAAGTCCACTTACTTCTCCACCATCGATAACTCCAAAAACGTTCAGGTTCAGTTCAAAACCCCTTTCTGGCTTGCAAACTCCATCGGTACCTTCCTAAACGACCAAACAGAGCGAACCAAACGTACCAATGTTGGTGACAGTTTGGCTCATTCCCTGCTAATATCCGTGTTGATGCGGCTTGATTGACGTCAACATCATCAGCGATGAATCTGTTTCGTCAAAACTGTTATCTCGCGCATGCTCAAACCTCCACCCCAGCAAACCACCTCCCTGAGATGGTTCGCAATTTGGCGTTGCTCTCGCCTGGTCACATCCATTAGCCAATCTTGGTCAAATCCATTAGCCAGGTCTGGTCGCGGTGAAGGTATGACGTATCGAATACTCTGCTGAGCTTGTTGAGCTGTATTATAGTTTAGGAAGGTACTGAACGGCTGACGCAACATCACTGCGCACGCGTGACGTCAAGTTTGGACCCAAACTGTCTCTAATAGTGGTGCGTTCTGTTCGCTCTGTTCGGTGCTTTAGGAAGGTACTGCATGACTTTGCTGTACAGTTCATCTGGACCACTCATCTCATACATTCTGCCTGGAAAGCAATCCTACCTTACATAAATGCCTCAACTCTGTCCTAACCTTAAGGCGCTCAGCCTCCGCCATTGTGTTGCATTCACACGAACGTGAACATTGTCGATAAAATGAACGCGCCATGATTGAAAGCTCTCCGATTAAAGTATCAGATCAAATCAGCAAACGCTTCAATTTAAACGATTGAAGTCCTCAATCCAGAAAAACTAAAAAAATAATCTCTGTTCTTATTCACGGATGGACACATTTAAAAAGTACTTTTAATTATTAAAAAAAAAAA
>JAHWFP010102225.1:0-10252 GCA_023313725.1 Lithobius niger | reverse complement strand
TGCCAGAAAAATGGCCACCGAAAATTCGCCTGAGATTTACAGACTTTTTGGTGTTGCGTATTTTTGTTGTGAGTATTTTTCATTATATGTTGTCTTGCTGGACCAGCACCTGACTGAAAAAGGAAGCAGGTTGAAGAACTGTAATTTACCCTGTAAAAGTGCAAAATTCAAAAACAGCTTCTGAAAATTTGAACAAACCAGTAAATGTTTGCTTTCAGTTTGGCCAAAGTGCTAAGTACTCTTTGAAATGAAAGTCCCACGATGTGTGATAACTAAGGCTGTACCGAACCGAACATGGCCGAACAGAGGGTGTTCGGTTCGGTTCGGTGTTCGGTCTTTCAAACGCAAAATACCAAACCGAACATATTTTCACTAATAATCGACGGATTTTGATGTTTGAATACACCATTTTGAAGGTTTTTTCGCCAGCTTTCTGGTGGTCCAAACCACAAGTTCTTAGCTCTAACGGTTCAGACGTTATAAGGGAAAATGTAAAAGTAATGGAGATTTTTTTATGTTTAAACAGAGTTTCAACATCTATGAACTTACAAGTGTATGTGAAAATACCTACATTTGTTAAGAAACTTGTGCTTTGATGAATCTTTGTGAACTGAGTTCTTTTACATTTTAGTTTAAGATTGGTTTGGTACATTTTTGTTCGGTTCGGAAGTGTTCGGTGTTCGGCTTATTTAAGATTTGTTCGGTTTGGTTCGGTTCGGCTGAAAAATTCTCGTTCGGTACAGCCTTAGTGATAACCTAAACATCAAACGTTGCCCCTCTAAATGCTGTCAACTCAATAACATGTTGTCATTAGCAGCAATACATCCATGAGAGCAAGTGCAGTGTGCCTTGCAGTTGGACGAGGAGCAACTTTGACGACTGCTACAAATCAAGTGCCCCTTGCTTCCTGCATTGGGCATGTATGTCACAACTGGCGTAAACCACAATGACGTGTGACAGTCAACCATTAATCAATGAGACATGGACTTCTGGTAATAGGTTGAACACGCGCCGATCCCCTAGATGTGGCTGGGTGGAGTGCTGAGACATACAAGTGTTATTCCGCGCGATTATTATTCGTCCGTTAGCGTGTTACACCTCCACTCAAAGTAAAGATACCTTCCAACGATAAGCAAGAGCCAGCAATGGATGACACACATGTAGCAATGTCACCAGCCAATACCACATGCGCTAATTTTTCTGTGCTACAATATGTTCAGGAATATTCTTTGGAATTCATGTTTAACATTTTCTTTTTTTGCAGTTACACTGGCATGTAAGCAACTGACAACATCGGTTCCATACAACAGGAAGGTATATGACATTTGTTTAGTGTTAGCAAGAAATGTTGTGCTGTGAGGATTCATCCTTTGCTGAGAACTTCACAGGCCCACAAAAATGTTAAGGACCACAAGTATCGCTTCAACAAAGAAGCAACAAACTAAAAAATGATGTCGGAGGCCACGAAAAATATTTTGCTTTGATATTCAGTCACTCCCATCCAACAATGCCCTTGCAATGGAACAATATACTATGCAGCTTATGGTGCAGAATGCTAGTTTGACAGGCTTTAGACAACCTTGACCAATCTTAGTTAGTGAGAAGTGGGTAGTACATTACAGAGTAGTCCATCAAAAAAAGCAACGGCAGAAATCAGTCAAAAGTCCTAAAGGGGAGAGGGGAGTCCACTCTTGAGCTTAAAGAATTTCTGTCGCTGCGGTTTTTATGGACCACCGTTCATTAACGAGATGGACCTTTATAGAAAAACTGCATAACTCGGAATATTAATAAAAATTGATACCTATTGGTTCTTTAGGGTGGAAATCTGTTTCATTAACAGAGCCATTGTGGCCAGGTAGTTTGTAAAGTATCCTCCTACTCGTTGTATCCCATATGTACACAAATCGGTCACCCGATCCTGCAGATACTTTACTACCATCTGGAGCCCAGCTACACCGTAGCAAATTCTAAAAAAAAAGTAATAGTGTAATGAGAAGAACTGAAAATACTAAGCACTAACCTCTAAATGTTGACAGTAACAAATTATTTATTACCTTCTCAAAATTGTGCTGGTGGCCCTGCATGATCTTTACACATCGTTCTTGGGGAGCAAATGGTCTAACGTCCCATATCCGGACTGGAACCAAATTGACAAAATATTACTAAAATACATGGAATGAGGTTCACTTTTGTTTTCACAGCAAGTGTCCAAGAACATAACTAGTAACTAATGCATTATTATTTCATTATCTTACGGTTAGCCACATACAGAAAAAGCGGTAAATATAGATGTAGTACGTCCAAAAAAGGAAGAATTGTGCTGCGGCGGCTAAATTCTGTTTCTATTGCTTTAACAGAAATATGCATAACCTGTAAACTTCAGCACCACCTGACATGTTCCCCAGGGGTTAGGAGCTGCCCCCCCCCCCCCGAAAAATCACTGACTTTTGCACTTTATTAAAAGTTGAGTGCATAAACAGGATTCATGATTGTGATGTGGTGGCCCTGAAAACTGCCATTACTTCTCTACATTAGTGCTATAGGGACTGGACAACACTTTTGGCTGTGATGATGGGTCCCAGCTTGTGAAGTAGTCCATCTGCTTGGGTGGTCAATGGTCATGTCCCTGAAGTAATTCTCCATGACGCAGCTTGCAGTATCTCAGGAATGGGGATGTCATTCTGGAAGGCCCATGAAGTGGAAATGGCTCATAGCTCTTGTACAGTGGGTTTGATGTTTTTGCCTCGGCAATTGATGTTCCACCATAAATGTTTACTATTACAGTCTTGATCCAATTGGCTATCAGCAGGTGAAGTTTCACCAAAGATCTTTTTCCGGATTTCTTTCTTTCCAGACTTTGTTGCTTTTAGTTCGCTGTAAGTAGAATCTTAAGGCTCGAACTGGGTAGAGTAGTCATTCTGATTCATCCCCGATAATAGTGGTGAGAGCAGGAACGATTATTGGTTTTGAGGATTCATTCGGTTTTTGAGTTTTCGCTCTGAATGATTCCATTGGTGTCACTGACGAAAAGTCTTCAAGAAAAAACAGGTGTACGAGATCCATTGAGAAGGCTTGCATCGTAGGCAAGAGGCCATCGTCAAGACTGTTTTCCTTGTTAAAAGGTGAAGGTTGCAATTTGCTGAGGGCTCGTAAGATTCCTTCATGAGAGAGTTTAGAACCAAGGAGAAGTCCCAATCCGGAAAGGATCTGCTGGTTGCAGGCCTTTCGATTTCAGAAGATTATATTAGGCTTAAAATGTGAAAAATCTTCTAGCAATTCGTCTTTCCCTATGGCTTTAAAGACGAAGATTAGGGCAGAGCGGTAATCCAAAATATAGTGGAACTCGTTAAAAAACCTGAGTTAAAGAGGTCCATTAAGAAGATTAAGTTAGATAAAGGGGGAGCGATTGGACTGACTTTCCGCAAGTGACAACAATAAAACCACTTCTTCCAGTGGCTGTCGTAAATTATATTGGTGAAGAGTCTGATCGCTTTGCTTGCGATTCTGATGGCTTGTGCTTCAATTATTCCTGCCTCCTTTAAGAGGTCAGATGAAAGTAGCCAGCCGTGTAGTTTCAGGGTGCTGATGTTTGGGTGGGGAAAAAAACTGTGAAGGGCTGGTTGAGGTTCGTGAATTGGAACTGTTTGAGGTAAGACATGAGCATCAGACCACCATACAATGGTTTCAATTGGGAAAAGTTTGTCTATGGGGTGTGTGCATTCCTCCAAGTTTTGGCTCGTTAATGGTAGAAAGGCTGAGTCATCCATCTTCCATTTTGTACTAGGTTTGCAATGGAATCAGTTACCACATGAGAGAATTTAAAACTTTTAGTTTGTACGAACGTCTGGCTCACAAATTTCTGGAGTGTTGTAGGACATTTTACAAAGTGCACAGTAGAGGAAGACGGAGCACACGTCCAACCAGGGCGAGCGCTAGAGAATAAAAGATGACTGAAATGCGCGTTCAGAGCTTAAATACCTTTGGAGGGAAGCGCAGGCCCGCGCTTCGGGGTTAGAGAGCTGGAAATTGGCTAATTAAATTAAATCTTGAAAAAGCACGTAAGAATGAAAATGGTAAAATTTACAGGTAATGCATTATTCACAGCAATAGAAATAATTTTTTTCAAAGCTACGTGAATCGATTTGAACGGCACCTTACTAATTCCACTTCACAGCAAGAGATTAGGACATATTTATTCAATCTACAGAAACATGAGACTTGCCTTCCTGCAAGACTGAGAGATAGCATGCACAAAAAACGTACGCTTACGCAGACGCCGACTGCCCATTCTGTCAGTAGAATTTCTGTCAATTTTAAATTCAAGTACATGTTGTTGCTTTTCTCTGCAAAAGTGACAGTGTCCCTTATATGGTTGACTTATATGGTAGAAGGACTTTGGGGTGATTGTTTTGTTTTAATGGAAAGTGGGCCAAGCAGTGTGCTGCTGTCGCGGTTAAGGAAAATCGTAGCACTTGTTCTTTTAAGAGAACATTTACCATACGGTTGTAGAACATGTTAGTGCCGCTTATGAAGCATTTGTCAGACCTTTGTTACAGTATTGTTCTCCTGACATTAGGAATGTCGAGGCGGTACAAAGAAGATGTAGAGGACATTTTATAATTTGTGCCATTCTTAAGTAAAATGCTTTTGAACCATAGCTGGTTCAAAACGCTTACTGGTAGAAGACAGAATCTGATCAATTTGTGACTTCAAGCTCCTGAGCGGTTTCATCGATGTTCACTGGAGGAAGCTCCGGCTCTTTAGGGGGATAGGTTTGCGGGACCTAGTACTGTACTTTGTTTCTCCAGCGATGTTGTGTGAATGTTGGGAGGTGCTTCAGTGTCAGAGGTCAGCACGTGGGATGCTTTACCAGAACGTATCATATGTGCACCCTCCGTGGGGTTTTTAATGTTGCCTTTTCCTGTGCAAGACCACAGGATAGTGGCTGGCTTTCACTCTTTTCTTTTGTTCACCTGGACGTTTTGCCACTTAAAGGAAACACAATAGTACACTAACTATGCATAATTTACAGTGATCTGTGCATGCTTATTCCCTTTCCATTATGGAGCAACACTTCCTCTATCAAATAGAGTCATGGCTACGACTAGACTTACGGAAAAAAAAGTATGCTTGCAGTAACATTGAAATTAAAACTAGAGTCGATTAGTAGGAGTTATTTTTTTTTTTTTTACAACAGTACAGTGAAACCTCTTTATAACGATAGTCCATGGGATTTTGGAAGCAATGTTATATCAGGTTTATCGTTATAAACAATCACTTTTGCACGCATTGTTGCTTTATGAGCCTCAAGAACAGCATTGTTATAATAGGTTTATTGTTGTAGGAGTATTGTTATAACGGGTTTAATTGTATCCTACACATACTTTTTTTTAAACACACCCAAGTTTATGTATTTTTTACTTCTTAATTCTTATGCTTCTGTACAGTAGCACCGTTTTTGCTGCCAAACCAGCAGCTACAATACAAATCATATGACAGCTGATGCTGATAAGAAGATTATCCCCCAACTGATGATTGTAGCACAAAATAGGCACTAAACGGGGGGAAAGAGGGGTTCGAGAGGAAAAAGTAAAATCGGATGGGTTATAGCAAATCAAACTTTATTTAATTTATTTAAGGCCCACTAGCTTTCATAGCTGGTTCGGGAAGACTTTATGGCCTTGGAAAAATGGCTCAGAAGGTAGGAGCATCCGAGTTGTTGATTACAATTTGTTGCTTGTAGTCTTGGTAGTATCATTTCACTAAAATTTAATTTCATGATAAAGTAATTGAATTTTAGCTAGTTTTAGTGTTTTTGCAGTGCAATTTTTACTGTTTTGTTATAGGATTTCCTTTATTCCTGGTCAAAATCAACTGACGCACCCTCTGGCATCATTTACAATAATAACACACCTCTTCTGAATTTAGATCGAGGCACACGGATGCAACAAGAAGCTTAGCAACTACCATTATTCTAAAATCAACATTAAGACGAGAAACGAGTTCTAGTACGCCTTTTAACAGCCAACATTTTAGACGCCCGTTGAACACTACAACCACACACACCATTGACATTGCACTTGGCCTAGGGTGACAACTACTACTTGCATATAGTATTCCATTATAACTGGATCATGTTTCAATCTTGCTAAAATTAGTGAATAAAATGTTTACCAGTATTGTCCATTGCATTAGATAGGATGTATGAACCGTCCGGACTGAGTGCTAATCCAGTTACAGTGTCTGTATGCCCACGCATTTTATACAGGACATTGTTTTTCCTTAGATCCCATACCTGTAGACAATAAAAAGGACCAAACGGTTTTTAATAAATAACCCTATCTGCTTCTGTACCGACTTTTTGCAAGAATGGCATCACCAAACTTTCACAACTTTGCTGTAACTTACTTTAAGATCGTTATCAATGCCACCAGATATAATTTGTTCTGACGTATCATTGAAGGTAATGGCTGTCACCTGGTATGTATTTTGAAACGTTTGAACAGGAGCTTTCCGCCGTGAATCCCATAGCTAAAAAATAGCAAGTGGTATAAATATTAAGTTCTTTTTTAACAGACTACACAGATAACAAAAAAAGTACTGCAAACTTAGCAATCTCATCGTAGTCTTACATCGGACGATAATCAAAACGGACCTCGCCAAAATTATTCAAACATACAACAATTCATTCAAAACTGATTTCTACTACAAAACGAATAAAATTAGCACAGTTTAGAACGATAGTGTCCTTCTCAATAGTTTGTGATAATAGTAAAAGTTGTTAACTCGCTTTTGAATAAAATATAGGTTCATACTATTTGTAAAATACTAACCTTCATTATGTGCTAAATCATTTCTATTTGCTCTTTTAATTGCCCGGAATTAAAATTAAACACCCGTTTGAATTATAAATTCGTTTAAATGAGTTTAGCCTCTCCACTGCTAGGAGTGCTGGCATCGCGCCTTACGTCATACTGGTATAACGCTAGCCTATTGATTTTCGTTTTGAGCACCGTCCAGGAAGGAAGTGTGCACGATGTGCTCTTATTAATTTTATTCTTCGCTGGTCAAAGGCAATGCTTTCAAAGTCTTTATTTTAATATCTTTAATTAACCCTCTTCACTCATCGTAAAATGAATTCGACGTGCGTCTTCGAACTTGAAAGCAGAAGATGTAAACAAAAAAAGATGTAGCCATAGTTCAAAAAACCGCCCTTATTGTGCCTGATGAAGACACAACAGCTCAGTTGTCCAAAATTAGCAGATACGTGAGTGTCTCCAGTTGTGAAGTTTTTAATCCATTTTGTCTTCTTTAGGCACTTCAAGGGTTTTTGGAGATTCCCTGGTCACATTGAATTTGGTTAACTCCAAAAACTCTTTCAGTGCCTGAGGAAGCCAAACATATTTTTGTCGAATATTTGCACGATATTGATAGTATCTTAATTTTGAAAGTGTGCGCAATGAGTGATGAACTTTTTCCAGTTGAAAATATTTTACAAAACACTGAAAACAGTACTGGACAAATAGAAAAGCTTCTTACCCTTATTGTAGAATCATCGCTACCACTACATACAAGTTGAGGTCCTCGACGAGCAGCATGACAACAGTTTACAAAAGTTGTATGGCCTTTTAACTTTTTTATTCTGGCCCCGGTCTCTGTATCCCAAATGCCTACAGTTTTATCCGTAGATGCAGTGAAGATTGTGCTACAAGTAAAATGCAAAAAAATATTGACATTAAAAGTATTCAAAATGCAATAGGTCTAGTTATTGCTTTTTAACCAAGGCTCATCATGTTCAATGTGCCTTGTAACCTTAAATATTATGTCCATGTAACAAGAGACTTTTTCGTGACGAATGAATTGTCCGTTGCATACTTTAAAGTTCAGTGTCTGGGCCAGCTTTTCAGTTGAAGGAATCAGTTTACAGAAAAACAGTACCGTAACACACAGGAAGAGTTGGCTGTTTTGATTGGCATTCCACCAAAAGTTAGCTAAGTTCCACACCAGCTCCTCGACTGTTCTACGTGTAGAAGCTCAACTTATATCATTGTCAGTGTCTTTTTAACATAGTATTGGAAAATCCTTTACGACAAACTACTCGGACTCCACAAAATACAATTTCTTCCAGCAGTTTTATTTTTTAAGTGGAACAAGTTAGCACACCATTTCTACTGGGACATGAAAGCCTGTGGCCAGGGATGGGCGACAATTTCAAACATATTATTATCGCAATAAGTCACTAGGGGTGGCATTATAATCGATAATATCGCGATAAAAATATTCGTTTATTATCGTATCGCGATTTTTCTGATTTATAGAATTATCGTACAAACCCCGATGCTTAATTGTCATATCTTGGAAACTGTAATAGCTAGAAACAAGCTATTTGCGGTGTTGCATGTATAAAGGAGCCAGGCTCCATATTGATTGGTAAGAAGACCCAAACACCAAATATCAAAAACCTAGGGGCTTTTATTGAACTCTATATCGTTCCAGGACTTTGCTACAAACCAACATCGGCCGTTAGACCCAATCTGCTAAAAACGGACACAGTTTCTTCTGTCGTAAATCAACCAATCGACCAAATCGACCCCCGTTTTCACTAAAAGCAAGTTTATATTTCTCTCTTCAACTCTGTGAAAACAGAACTGCGACAGCTGCAGCCATTATTTTTAAAGATCAAAAACGTCTACGGAAAAAATTGACGCTACCGCAAACCACTTCCGGTCGACCATTGGACATCAACAATCTTTGTAAATACTTTTTTTTTTATGAGGCATAAAGCCGCCCAGCTTAGTTTGTGCTAGGGGAACGTTCTTCCCCCATACATGTTGATGCTTGTTCATTATATTTGTTGTTTGAATCCGTCAATGCTGTGTTTTAAAATGCGCAATTAATGCAGAGCTTTGCCGAATTTCTACTCCACCGGACAGCTTCTAAGTTAGCTTTTTTTATTTAAAAATAAATGCGTTCTACCATTAGCTGGTTGTACAGAAAACTATAAGCTTAAATTTTCACGTATGTTTAGTCCAACCTTTTTATTAAAACTTAGCTACCTTAGCTGGCCTGACTTAGGAACAAAAAAATTGATGTTCCTACTTCTAATTTTTATTTTGTGAATTTGTATCTCCACTCCAACCTTATAATGACTATCCAAGATGTAATTGGCTTATTCCTCCAATTTATTTTGATGCATAACATCGCAGTCTTCATGGGCTTCAATTCAAGACCATTCTTCTATTAATCGGTTAAAAATTCAATAAGATATGGTCATTTCAATTCTGAATCTGAAAACCCTTTTTACATCAAAACCCATCAATCCATTCCAGAACCCCAAAACCTCAACGGTCCCGAATTCAGCCACTCCTCAGCCCCTTTAACCAATCATGTAATACCTCCTCCCAAAGCTTAATGAGAACCGCTCCAAAGCTTCCCATACGGGCTGTACCCAACGAGTCTTACACCCCCAACAAACACAAATTTGCCTCTTTGAGTGAAATTTTCTCCTGCAGCCTCGTTCTCGTGAAGTCGTTGCAGACGTCCACGGTTTCGCAGCCCATAAATACCAGATTCCTGCTTTCCATTCATAACATAGCTCACGACAAAACCAGGTTGGGGAGATAGAGAAGTCTCTTTGCCGCATGTTGCCAAGCCAGGCAAAGGTAGTCGTTTTTCAAATAGGCTAGTTTAAACTTAAACGTATTTTTTTAGGCTCTCAATTCTAAATTAAATAGGAACTTTAACTTTAACAGTTGTCTTTGAAATTTATGGGGACATAGGTTTTCGGCCCTTTGGAATCTAGTCTCCCCATAAACTTAAGGGTTTAAGGTCCCCTTCGTACAAACCGGCTTTCTAGTTTATTTTAAATGGATTTTTAACTTAAACCTTACTTCACTGAAGTTTTACTGCAGTCGTTACTGAAGCTTGTCTTTCTAAGGTGGAACCCTAACGTTACTTGAAACTTGGAAAGTGATTCGAATTTTGACTATTTTATTCTCAGTGGATGCTGTAATAATCTTGAGTTCTTGTTTGAACAAACTTATTTCTATTCGGAATTATTTTACTGTAAACTGTACACGGGTTTACTTTGGGTGAAAACCGAATTCATGTAATTCTTTGATATTTTATTTTAAAATACGATTTTAAAAGTGTAAACTTGCTTCAAATACCGATGGAACGGATGATTTACTTCGGTTTTCGTTCATTATCACTTACTTCTTTTTAACGCAGTACTAAAAGTGTTCCAGTTACT
>JAHWFP010102220.1:3093-30202 GCA_023313725.1 Lithobius niger | reverse complement strand
GAGCATGGCAACTAGGGATCAACCGAGTCCGGATATATCTGGATCTGGCGCCGGATAATGCGGTATCCGGCGAGATCCGGATCCCAAAACATTGTCGCCGTAAACATGTTGCTTGCCTCGGTGAAATAAATCTTAGTAAAATAACTAAGCGATCTACGGGTATAAAAAATTTATAATTACAGTGTAAATTATTGCACAAAAATATGCTTGGGACAATCTTATTAAGTTTTCATAACTTTAAAAAAAAATTAGAAGTTCGACTACGTAAATCCGCTTTACGAAAATATTCACATTCCGTTGCAGTACATGGGAGACCTTGAAATGATAACGTCCTCTGGTTATTCTTCCATTACAGCTTCCGACATCTTTTTTTAAAGTTTTTAATACCGTAGAAGTAGTTTATTTCCTAATTTATATTCACTATCGTTAAAGGCAATTCAGTTTACGGCTGCCATCGCGCTCCCACTCCGTCGGTTGTCCACCAAGAGACACGCACCTGCTAGCTCCTATGGCTGTGACCTGACTCGCTTCGCGTGACGTCACTTGTGAAGGCCCCCGCCGCGGTGAGTGATCACGTGCTATACATGTACCAATCGGGGAATCCCAGCTTTCCAACGTGACCAAGATGGCGGACGTCCGTTGCGTTGTTCTGTTACGACAGCTTAAACCAGGGGCTAGTTTTAGCAAACAAGTAATTTCACATCAGTTTTGACGATACGGCTAACAACATCAGGTGAGGTAATTCAAAAATGATATTAAATAAAATAAATCCAAAATACGCGTGCCAAAGTACCAAATTCAGTCGGAATTACACCTCTGTTGTATGCAATGGGGGGTTTTCTTGCCAAACGGGACTTAGAATCCAGGTGCGTCGGGAGTTTTAGAAACGGTTTTGAAGTGACGATAAATCGTGGCTTGGATGCCAAGGGGTTAAATTCGATAAGACGGTTTAATGACTGCATCAAAAACTAGCAAGAAATAATAGCATGATGCACCAAAGATGACTTCCATGTTGCAAGAGTCGACAGTTTTGTTCATAAAATAAATACGTTTTTTTTTTCTTATGCTTGTTTCGTTTTATTTTGCTCTTGTTCTTTTATTTTGCTTTCGGTCTTTGTTATACTGTACGCAATACAAAATGGAACTAAAGCAATTTAAAGGAAAAAAGCAAAAAAAGGAACGAAACCAACGTAAAAGCTGTAAGTAAAAGACCTGTTGTGATTTTGATTTTTTTTTAATGCAACAAAAATTCAATAATTTTAATGTAAAATAAATGCATAGACTACGTACTGGTTTCACAAATATTGCAAAGTTTTGCAAATCATTTTTCGAAATGAAGCAGTAGGCTAATAATCAATGAGAAATCCGGTCGATCCCTAATGACAACGAACCAGCAAATGATAAGGTAGATGTCAACAGAGATGTAACCAGAGTCCGAACTAACTTCAAGGCCTGAGGAGGAAGATACCGTAATAAATGCCCTGACTTTGCTAACGCCCACCCTCCAAAAAATACCTTAACGTCAAAAATGGTGTAGTAGCTTTATTAACGCCCCCTCTTCCCCCTTCACCAATCGGTTTTGTTTTTAGTCAATTGTGAAATTGACTAAAAGCTTCAAACGTTTAAAGAAATCAACGTATTATCCCTTTAACTCTAGGTTGTTCTGCAGCAAAGTTAACAAAAAGATTCATAAATTTAACGAAATCCACATTTAATTCCACACGATTCACGGGAGCATTTGTAATCGTGGAAAAATCACCAATATTAGGCCTATGCGATCAATCATTCATGTGCGTAATATGGATTCATTCTAGTGAAAACTCTACACCTTATTCTCATTTCTCAAATTTAGTTTATTAGATCGTCCTCCTTCCAATATCTAACATAATTCAAAAGTTAAAACTAATTTTTAACCATCACAAACCTTCAAAACAGACACGCGATTCACAACCGGAAAACGCCAACTGGAGTAACGTCATAACGGATGCGGTGGACCGGATGTTTCAAGCGCTTGCAGTCTGGACGCGTCCACCACTTCGCGTCCTCTACTGGGGCTCCACGGGTCCAGACCTATGCGTCCATTTCCGACGGAACTTCCGTCTTGGACGACAATATATAACTCTATGGTGATATCTGTCAACACACGCGTTTCCTAGTGGTGAATCACGTTGTCTGTTTTGAAGGTTTGTGATGGTTAAAAATTAGTTTTAACTTTGAATATGTGATATTAGGAAGACTATCTAATAAACTAAATTGAGAATAAATGGGGAAAAGGTTAAACGTTTTCACTAGACTGAATCCATATTACGCACATGTATGGTCGATCGTATAGGACTAATATTGCCGACTTTTCCGCGATTACAAATGCTCCCGTGAAACGTGGTGATGGTTAGAGATTAATTTTACGTTGAATTAGGTTAGATATTGGAAGGAGGACGATCTAATACACTAAATTTGTGAATAAATGAGAATAAAACCAGTGTGTTAATGCTTAATTGAACCCAGATCATGCACATGAATAATTAACTTTTCCACGATGGATTTTGGTCTAAACAACCAGCCAAAAACATACGTTCAGGTCAGAAATCTTGTAGTAGCTTTGTTTACGCCCTCTCCACTTTTTTATCGAATTAATTTTAGCCACCCATGGGCGTTTAATAGGTAATTTACGGTAGTAGTTAATTATCGAATATTCGCTAGACAGTGCGAGTCTTTTGTTGTGAAAGTGAGCGTTTTTCTGGTGACTTTTGTTCGTTTGTAATGGAGTTTCACAGTACGACAATTAACCATGTTTTTTGTAACAAGACGTGTTAATTTGAAGTCTGGAAAATGAAGCTGTTTTTAGTTACAGCCCCTTAAAATTCGGGGTAAAAAGTTAAGATTTTCTTTAACATCTGCCAAAGTTTTCCAAACTAATGCAATTTTGTACATTATTCTTGCAATTTCAGTATACAAACTACTGCATAATTTCATGTTAGTTTGAAGTCTTGCAGCTTTGTGGATGGGGCAGTATGAGGGAAGGGACAAGGAGGGTGGACGTAACCTCTTTTGGGCCTTACGTCAACATGCAGAGCACTAATACCAATTGCGAACCCTCTTCATTTAATAAGTTTGTCTGCTCCTCCTGAAGCAGGGAAGATAAAACTTAACACACAATTTCTGAAGAATGCAAATGTGTCCCATTTTTAGTGTGATCTGGGTGTTCTGGTCCACAGGAGAAAGGACAAATCACCAACTGAACATTGTTGCGCAGTATTTGTCATGCACCTACCTCAGAATGTACGAAGTTTCCTGCTACAACTTGTGGTCTATAATTGTTACAGAATTGCCGCTAAAATTGTGCAAAAATGCACCTCTATACGATCCTTTCGCCAAAGTAGAGACATTAAATTAATATTAAATTATGAAGTACTGTTATTGCAAGAATGATGTGCCAAATTGTTTGGTTTAGAAATTTGTGTAGGAAAGTTATGGAAAATCTCTATTTTATACCCGTAGATTGGGGGCCTGTAACTAAACTATAGACTTCACCCTGAAAGCTTATACAGACCTTTTTGTTACACTTTGTATAGTACAGTTCCAAGTACTGTTAAATGCCGAGTGCACCCATGGATCAATTCCAGTTTACCAGCATAGTACGACAGACGATGTGCACTTTAACCACTTTAAATACACGAAACTGTAGTGTAGGAGTTCTCCATAAAACGTTGAGCTACTTTTCCCACTCTTATTAACCTAGATTGATTGTGCCTTTGGCAAGTAAATGCAGTACTATTGCGGTCATGGTACGTTTGTTTGAACTAGAGGTAGTCCATGGAACTAGGGTGTTCACCTGGTGCAGATTTAGTCAAATCAAACGTAAAAAGTCGGGCTAGGAATATATCTTTTATTCTGTATTACTAGTGCATATACAGGGTAGTCCACTAAAAACTGATGAACCAAGATTTCTAAGTCCAACTTTTCTAGTTAGCACCCTTCAGAACCAGGAGAGGACAGAAATCTTCCCGTTTCATTAGATTTGATTTGTCCTATTCTGGTGCTGAGGGGTGCTAACTAGAAAAAGTTGGACTTAAAAATGTTGGGTCGTCAGTTTTTTGTGGACCTCCTGTAATGCTTTTGGCTGTACTCCGTTATTTGTACTGGATAGCTTTCATGTCTTAAAGTATGCACTTGTACTTGTATGTATTGCTCATTTTATTAGCACTTCAGTACTCCGATTTTGCTATTGTCAAGATTTTCACTCTGCCTTTGTCCATTATTTAGGTCGTCACACAATTGACATCACTTACGATGGCATCCCCATCAATGGTAGCCCCTTCAGTGTGAATGTGCGCAAAGGATGCGATCCTCGTAAATGCCGTGCCTTTGGGCCAGGACTGGAACACGGCTTAACTGACCAAGCAAACAAGTTCACTGTGGAAACGAGGTAAAACTAAGTAAAACTGACAAAAATGTAAATTTCTCTTAACCAATAAGCCAGTCAACTGAGTTATCCATATCAATACATAATGTTGATCACATGACCATGCTTCCACGATAGTGACACCATTCGTTGGAAAAAAATTGCCTTTTACAATTCATTACGCAGTGAAATTTTATACCTGTGGCAAACCCTCATTCATTATCACTAACTGGCCCTCTCCTCTAACAATGTCTTTTGTGAATTTTTGTTACTGCTATGATCAGGGAGTCTAGGTTTCTGTGATTCCGCGATTCTGCGATTTTTCGCAGAAAAATTAAAGTCTCGCAGATTTCGTCAACTTTTGCAGAATGATGCAGATTTTGGACAATATCCCACAGCCACAGCTAAAATGCTTCTATTTGTCGTCTGCTCTCACTTTTTCACGCAATACGCTTGACAAAAACATGCAAAATAAGCACCTAAGCAACATGTTTAATGTCAAAATTTACTTTATTTGCTGCAGAAAATTAAGCTGCAAGGAGCTTTGCAGAAAACAAGCATTACGTTCGTGGAATTTGTATTTTGCCGCAGCAGAAACCTAGACTCTCTGGCTATGATGCTTGGTGTTAGCTGTTAGACCCGAGGTTCCTTAATTCAGATATTCTGTCTTCACTGGTGACATTTTGATAGTACATCAACCTTTAAGTCTGAACTCAACATGAGTACTTGTTTGTCCGTAGGGGTGCTGGCACAGGTGGCCTTGGCCTTGCCATCGAAGGCCCGTCGGAAGCAAAGATGACGTGCAAAGACAACCGCGACGGGAGTTGCTCAGTCGAATACATTCCGGTCGAGGCTGGCGAGTACGAAATCTGCATCAAATTCGCGGACCAACACATTCCAGGTAATGAACTTGCGCCATTTTAAAACTGAAGTTTGGAAGATCGGCAAATGCCGTTTAACTAAAGTTTAACTTCTCGTACTAGTTGTAAACAGCTTTTCACTGAACTAAACTTAACTCGTTGTAGGTTAACTGCAACTGCGTATAACATGTATGCCGTTGCCCATGCACAACATATTGCAGAAACAACTTTCTTTGGGACAAAACTATCTTTAATAAGTTTGTTCACGATTGGTTACTCTTAAATGTATCTGTGCTGTCCTGTTCTTGGCAAATTTCATGGTGATAAACTAATTTTCTAATTTAAAAAAAAAGAATATTTGACCTTACATTAACTTTGTAAAGTTTCAGCTTTCAATATATACACTTAAATTCATTAGAAAAACTTGCAGGAAGCTTATGCTCATTTTCGCACTGTAGATAGTTCATTATCTATACTCTTGTTCATGGAAGGTTTGCCTTTTATGAGCATTCCACAGCAGTTTTAATAGAAATAAATGAGTAGTGGGTTGCTCGCTTCTGTTCAAATCCTTGAACATTACTCTTTAACTTGGGCAACCAATAATACATTTCTATTAGAACAGTGAAAGGCCCACATAAGGATACCGTTCTTTCACGAACAAAAGTATAACTAATTTTCAACTGGTTCCAGTAGGCTTCTTCAGGTTTTCACAAGGTTGAGTCTCTGGTTACATGACTATCTCCGGTTTTGGGGTTTGTTTTTATTCGAATTTGGCCGTTCTCACCTCCTCCGTTATACCTTCACCGTGACTATCTCCATTCTCCAGCTTTCACTTAATGTCCAGTTTTTCTAGATTTTTCCCTCCCAGGTAAGTCTCATTTGCGGTTTGTTTGGGCCTTGTAAATTCATTAGTGGTACATGGCCCAACGAGCCCCAATGTGACTTACGTGGTAGAGAAGGATCTAGAACGGGGAAACTAAACAAGTGGCAGCTTAAGCGTTGAAACGTTATTTTTCTGCCTTAGTTATTTTTTGTTTTAATCAGTTCAACCTTAAAGAAACTGTAATAACTCCCCAGTTTTGCTCAAATACAGGACCAAGGTAGGACGTTTCCCAAAAGATTCAGAACGTTTGCTACCCCTGTTTTTACCTTCCCTGACCCATTCCCGAGTTTGGTGTGTGCATTAACTTTAAAAAAAAACACAGTATACTGTATAAAAAATAACCTTTTTTTTTATTTTGACTTGTGACCAGCACACCTAGTAATATTAGAACATGCAGTGTATAACAAAAATACTTTCTCTGGTTTCAACAAGACATAAATATTTACTTGAAACAAGCAAATGATCAAAGACTGGGCTCGTAGCCAACATGTAACTTCATTAATTTGTAAATTCATCTACCATGGAGCCAATCAGCCTTAAGCAATAAATAATAAATACCAATTCAAATTCTCCTTATAGCAGTGACTAGGCCCTTTTAAGGATGTAAGGACTTAAAACTTGGAACTGTAACGTGTGTTAAATGTAGAAGCCAAACTTGAGATAGTTAAACCTTATTTAATACGGATTAATCATGACAAGATTTGGGTTACATTATTACGTTATTTCTCAACACATGAATCAACGGGAATAGAACACCGGGCTCTGAAGCCCTTGACTTTTATATGCTCCGGTCGGATCCAGAGGTCCACCGGACAACCAATCAGCTCTTTAGTTCGTTAACCAATGCAGTTCTTGGTTACAAAGTCTTTATCAATCATGGCCAACAATACTTGGCCACGTTCTCCTGCACTTCCATTCATGGTTTTGGCGCAAAACCTAAAAGTCCTTGCCGTTGCACAAGTGATTTTGGCGCCAACAAAAGTCAACCACAACACAACAGCACACAGGTAGGTACAAGGGTGAGCCAATGTCCGTTACAGAACATAGGAAAACTCTACAGCCTTCCTTTCAACTTGTATTACATTTGCCCTTAGGCATAGCATAACTAAGGTGCATCCCAAAAAGAATTAAATTCAGACTTTTCTGCAATTTATACCAGGTTAATCAAGAGTGAGCTCTAGTCTTGAAAATACATTTTAGTAGGTTTAGCCAATGCTTCATAATATTATTCTTGAAATAATTAAATTATTTTCCCTTGGTGTAAACTCCACATTAACGTTACGCCAAGGCCAAAAGGATTAACGTTTACTTGCCAACACTACCAGAATTAAAGTTTTGGGCCCCACCCACACAAAATTTGTTACCAGGTAGGCCTTATCGGGACGACACGATGTGTCACCACTTTTAACAATTTACTTTAAGTCGACATAACGAAACACACTGCTAAAGTGAAAAACACTACACAAAACAAACCCCTAAGCTTGGCATTACTTCTAGTGGCTATAGAAAGAAATGTTTTCGCATTGTTCAATTCACCTGACAACGGCAGTTTAAATTTCAGTTAAGTGGTGCAAAATGCAATTCAAGGGTTGGCCAAACCCCCAAACACAAAACGAATTCTCACTTGTTTTTTGTCTATTCACGTACCGAAGATAGGCTACACTTAGTCCGAAGTTCCACCGAAGGAGGTGAAGACGTACGCAACATGCAACCAGAATTCCACCATAACCAGGAAACTGGACTTGGAGACACCAGGACAGACCAGCTAACGCCTTGGTTCTACACAGTTTGAGTTAGACGGATGCCAAACCAACTTCGCAATTCTGACATCTGAAAAACGCCCTCGCCGCT
Organism: Lithobius niger; assembly: GCA_023313725.1. NCBI lineage: Eukaryota > Metazoa > Arthropoda > Chilopoda > Lithobiomorpha > Lithobiidae > Lithobius > Lithobius niger. The sequence goes on along the minus strand of JAHWFP010102220.1, from coordinate 22,206 downwards.
CAAACATGGCTGCAGCAGGAAGAAGAGCAAGAAGTGCCTTCCAACATCTGGCTTCCACAAAACCCAAAAGCTAATTGAATAGTTCAAACAAGCGGTCAAACTTCATCTTTCCGTCTGGTTAACTTCATTTTATGGACTTGACTCGTCCATGCCAAGCAAGTTAAATCTCCCACACCACACAAGCGTTCATGCAATTGCAAGCGGCAAACCATGTGATGACGCAGTTAACCAGAAGTAAGCCCACGAGCTACGCTAGCTACGTAATGCCATTTCAGATAGCCTAGTCTAAGGATTTACAAAACAATAAATTTTAAGATACTAGAATACATATGCAAGTGGAATTGCAAGCCTAAAAATTATTAATCAATATTAATAAAAAGACGTTAATAAGCAACACCCACTCCCCTTTCGAACTGCAAAAATCCCTAACTCTGGACCAATCCGGGCAGCGACAATCTTTTCATGCTACAGCGTGGAGATCGTCACAGCGAAGGTAGAATGCAGAAGGGGAGAACAGCTTACTGAATACTGGAGGCCACGCGAAGTGGTGGTTTTGAATCGGAACGTTCCAAAAAACGTGAGATTGTCATGTAACCAGAGAAGAATCAACCTAGTGAGAAAGCTTTCGGTGTGATTGCAGCGCGAGATTCAAAACAACGAAATTTAGATAATGAACTATGTACAGTGAGCGTAAGCTTGCTGGAAGTTTTTCCGATGATTCTGACTTTGCATTTCAGTTTTGCCTTATTTCCTTATTTGAAGTATGGTCACTATTTTGGTGTTGGTTTGTGTTTTTATAACATTTGTAACCTGTGAATTACGGCTGGCCTTTCAAAGTATAAGACGGACAATTAAGAAAAACCTGCTCCAACTTGAATTTGACTTGTACTTTAGTTACGAGTCTTGCCAACTGTGCTACCACGGCAGCACACCTTCCCCCTCCCCATCCCGGACTGCTTGTTCTAGTTTAGTTTGGGCATTCAAGCTTTCTCAGTGATGACTTGATGTACCCGAATATGCTAGCAAGGAAGGGCTTAAAAGCATTTTGACTCCAAAAAGCTAACTAGTAAGGGTGTACCGATCAAGTTTTTTCTGCCGAACCGATTCCAAGCCGATCAGTCAAAAAATGACCTGCATATCGAACCGATTGCCGAACCGATTGCCGAACCGAATCTTATACCGACCCTGTGCTGATTTTATAAAACACAAGACCTTTACTAACTTTACCAAACCTGGCAACTTTAAAAACTACAAGGCTCCAAACCTTTTCTTTTTTAAATTTATTTAAATTTTACTAAATAAACCGAACTAAAAAAAAAAAATGTAAAGCACAAATAGTAACTCATCAGTTACGCATGTCTGGTTTTTTAGTTGGCAAGCCGTTCCTAGCAGTCATGTCTGAATTTAAATTTCATTTAATATGTAAATAAAGTAAAATAAAACGATTAAAGCTAAAATGCAAATGTGCAAATGTAAAAAAAAAATATTTACTTTTTTAGGCATGGTTATCAGTTAATCATACCTAGATTTCAGTTGGTTAGCTATTCCTGGCAGTCATGGCTGCATTTAAATTCATTTAATATATTAATAAAATGAAATAAAACCTTTAATTAAATCTAACATGTAAAAATTAATTATAAAGAATTTTTTTTTTCGACTAGTTATTCCTGCTTCCTGCTTAACCAGAAATAGGCAAGGACTGACGATGTTAAACCTAGGATTTATTAGGTGTTTGGGGAGGATGCGACTTTCTAAGACAGCATGCTTCATCGGTTGTACAACTCGCGTGAGAAAGCTTTCGGTGTGATTGCAGCGCGAGATTCAAAACGGAGAATGCGTCAATGATCGGAAGCTTGACGGTTGGTGTTGAAACGAAAAACCTCACTAGAGGGCCTCCGAGCTGCGGCCGTTTGGACTCGGTCTTGCAGGGAAGCCAGCGCAGCTGCCCCTCTTGGCTTACGCTCGGCAGTTCTATACGAGCTAGCCGAACCTCTTTCAAGACAAAATATTCGTTTGGGTTTAAATTCAGTGTGCGGTGCCATTCGTTTATGTTTTCTTTTCTAGTAATCCGTGGCAAACTGATCGTAGCCGATAACATTGGAACTAGTAGGTGGCCGTTAGAAAATCCCAGCAAGGTGAGCCAGACGAGTATCGCTTCGTTGCCGCCATTTTTTTCCGCCGTCTAACGCCAACGCTTTTAGGAGGGAGCTGCTCAATAGCTTCTCACACCAGTGATACATTCATCGCAGCGAATGACGCATCCTCCCCAACAACTAATAATCCTAGGTTAAACTGTGTTTACATCGCTTGACAGTGGCTGCTTCTGATAACGTAATTAGGGCCAGATTTCAGTTAATTCTCCAACCAAATGAGTCTTGGGAACTTCAATTGAAGTGCCCACCAAATAGACTGAATGTTTAAATCTTTAAGAAATAAAAATTTAAAGGTGAAATTGTTTGTACGTTCATTAGGCATAACTGACGACAACGTGTGATCCCCTGGAAAACGTGGCTCTAGTTAAGCCTAATCTGTGCAGTTGACATTTTTTTGTTGTAGGTGAAGGCATGGTAGGGTGAAGGTAAGTTAGATCCAATTAATGTTTTTTGTTTCTTATGCCCAGAATACTAACTTTTTCAGTTGGTTCTGCATTCATGTTGCGATCATGCGCACAGCTAGTTGGTAATCGGCAATTGTTCGGTAACTTGTCAAATTTTGACTGGCAACCGATTTTAACTGATCAGGCTCTGATCGGCAAAAATTGGTTCGGCAAAAATCTGTTCGGTACACCCTTACTAACTAGTAAATGGAGCATCCCGAGTCAGTGCCCACCAGTCAGGGTGCTTAATATTCCCATCGCTTCAAACATGGTCTAAGCAATTAATTATAGCACCAAAACCTTAGCCCCAAATAAAACAAAGTTCAGTGGAACTTAAATCTTTTTGTTTGTATAATGTTTTTTACAGGAAGTCCATTCAAGGTGAATGTTGATTCGGTTGTGGATGCCTCAAAAGTGAAAGTAAGCGGTCCTGGTGTCGAGCCGGCCAAGTGTCGTGCTGGTGTGCCACTTACTTTCAAAGTAGATGGTTCCAAATCAGGGAAAGCACCACTAGCTGTTGACATTCGTTCAGAGAAAGGTAAGAATACTTTTAATACAGTAAAAAGAGGTGGGGATAGGTTGGCTAAAGTGTCTTAATTCTGATTGTTAGGAATTTGTTTACAAATAGGCTCAAAGGCTTTCTCACTTCAATAGAATAATTCTGTAATAATTAATAAGTTTTAATTCTGTTTGGCTACTTGGCATGAATATTAAGTGTGGGGCTCTCTAGATATATGTAATGGTCAATGTTTGAAAATATTAAGCCTTATTAAGTTATGCAGCTGAATGCCCATGTATTATAACAGAACTCGGTAACCACAGCACGTAGAAAACTACTATGTGCATGCTTTGGCATTCATATTGAAAACCTGCAGCTGTTTAATTTTTGGTGAAAATTTGTAAAATGATTTTATCCCTGAATAAAATTACCTACCCAATTAAATTTTTGGACTCTGTCTAAAAACAACCCACCCAACAACCTTGTCTACGCCTTGATCGCAGCAGCTGAGAGCTTTGCACATCTATGGAACGATCTTGTCCCTTTGTTGGGATGACCATCATTCTCATGTTTTGCGCTCCGTTATTTTTTACTTTTTCCATTGTTTTTTTGCCAACTTTTGACATTGTCACTGTTTTGAGCTGTTAAGTGTTGCTTTGAGGTGTTTGATCGTGAAAGATTCCACTGATGATCAGTTTCTTTGGACGTTTCGTTCATTGTCACCTTTCGTATGCGTACACGTTAAAAGCTGCTGCTTGGATCTACACCTCCAGCGTTGGACATGCCGTTCCTACAGACCGAACTCTATACCATGTAGGAATTTTGCCCAGTATTCCTGAGGACCAATGCTCAATTATTCTTGCTAGGCATGCTAAATCCCGCAAGTGGGCTAGCACAAAACGAAGTTGGCACTTGACCACGCATGGGTGATCACGAATAAAGACAGAACTTGTCTCATATTCAACCTCCAGAAGCTCGACTCCTTCCACTCTCATTATCGCTTCCAGATGGAAATATTGATGTCGACGGGGGAATTCACTGCATCAGTGGATTTCGAGGACACTTACCGCCACTTTCCCGTATACCCCTCTGTCGTCTGATTCGTGTCAGCGGGAATTATGTACCTCTTCAAAGTGTCTAGTTATATGTAGGGATCGACCGAGTCCGGATAGATCCGGATCCGGCACCGGATCTTGCAGTATCCGGCAAGATCCGGATCCGGCAATTATTTTAAACCGGATCCTGCACAAATAATCAACTTTCTTTTTTTCTTTGCTTCTTAGCAAAATCTTAGTAAAATAACTAAGCGGTCTACGAGTATAAAAAATTGTAGACGAAATAATTATATTGTAACAAAAATATGTATTGGAGAATACGAAACGAAGATGTTCAAAAAATCAAAACCTTTATGAGCACAAATCCGAGCGTTATTACTAAAGTAGTAGCGAAAGTTGACTCATTTCTCCGCGAAAAAATCGTAATTTAAAAAAGTTTATTTCCACAAAGATAGTTTTAATTCACTAGATTTTTTTCTGATCTATCAAACTTACCTTGGCTAACCGCAAAAAAAAAAAAATCAGCCGCATATATTAGGTGTAACTGGCATGTTTTCCTTATCGCACGTGGTGAGTTAGGCCTAACGCACAAAGCTGCAAACGTTAAATGGTTCACCTTTGAATCTTTTAATTTCTGGAAAAAAATTCAAGTATTTACTTCACTGGCTAAATGTTGAGTGCCTTTGAAGTATCCAAAATCCATTTTGTTGGAGAATCTGCTCCCTTAATTCGATTTTAGACTTGGTAAACATTGCCTGTCAAATCAGCAGTAGCAAAACGTTAGAGCCCACCTGGACTCCTGGAGGAGATAGTCAACTGTTGGAGTAGTTAGCCAACTCCAAAACCTGATGTGTCTGATAACACCATATTTAAATCTGCACATTATTATTATTTTTTAAAATTATTTTAGTTTTATTATTTTATTTGGCTTTATTTATAATTAAACAAATTTTAAGAATATTTTGGAGAATTGAAAAGATTTTGTTTTTTTAAACCAGGCATGATTAACTGATAACCATGTTTAAATCTTTAAATATTTATTTAGTTTTTTATTTTTTATTTCAGCTGTATGTTATTATTTTATTTTATTTATAATTAAACAAAATTTTAAAATATGTAGGAGAATAAAAAAGGTTATTTTTTTTTAACCAGGCATGATTAACTGATAACCACTTTTAAACCTGTAAATATTTTTCTAACTTTTTTTTTGTATTTCAGCTTTTTATGTTATTTTATTTGGCAAAAGATAAATTAAATAAATTTTATTTAAAAAAATTCTGCATTTTTTTCGAAATGAAGCAGTAGGCTAGGCTAATCAATGAGAAAATCCTTAATTTAAAATATTTTTTTAATGATTAACTTAATTAGTGCTTTATTTGATTGTTTCAAAAAACTTAGCAACATTGTCAAACCAGTGGAGTGCTGTAGCCTATAGGCACTCTTAATAGCGTAAGACTTCTGAGTGTTTAATGTAAAAAATAATGTGAAACAAAGCGAAAAATAACACCGTAGCTGCAACTTATAAGGGGAAACAAATAAAACGGCTTTATTTCATTTTTGTGTGAGAAATATCCGGTATCCGGTACCGGTCCGGATCCGGCACCAAGATCCGGAACCGATCCGGCACTGACATCAAATTATCCGGAACCGACCCGGATCCGGCAAAATGGTATCCGGTCGATCCCTAGTTATATGCTACCTTCACAGCTACCAATTTCGTACACATGAATACCGGGACGATTGGCTGTCTTAGAACCTTTCGGCATCACTACTTCTGGAAGAGCTTCAGCCTCTCCTTCCAGAAACTCTACCTAGGTGTTAACATCTTGAAGATTCGTGCCAGTGCAGTCCTTCGTATTTCTCTGAGCGGAAGTCTATTGGGATAGATTCTAGATTCGCCCTTCCCAAGAACAGATCTTGCAAGTCGCCTCATCGTTTGCCGGTCTCTGCCACACTACGAGCGTATCAGCCAGAGAACTCTGCTCCATCGGCTAACCGCAGTCGTGGGTGCTTGTAGGCCCAGACCCATTCCCTGGTTCAAGAAGGAAGAGTGGTTCCCTCAAGTATTCTTGGGAGGACCAAATTTCTACCAACAATCTACCGCGGCCAACCCAGTAGTGGCGGCTTCAGCCATCCAATCTGACGGTAGGAGATTAGATTCACCACCCCACCCCCAATCTCCTGTTCAGGGATGCCTCAGGATGTCCCTAAAGATCTAACATCTGCAGGTATCTGGTTTCCTCAAGAAGTGCATCTCCACGTCAACAACCTAAAACTGCATGCCTTCATCCACACAGTAATATTGGATAACACAATAGCAATTCCTTATGTTTGCGAGGAGGGACCCACTCGAAGACGATGATGGAAGTCTCCTTTCTTTTCCATCGTTGCCAGTCCCTCGACGTAACTGTACCTTGCCACATCTCAGGATCCCTGAATTACCTGGCGGTTAAGTTGCCTGTCGAATCATGTGCAACGACTGAGTGGAAATGGTCACGCAAGACCTATCAGTTCATCTTGAGCAATGGGAAAAGCCGTGGATCGACTTGGTTCGCCACTTGCCAACAACACCTAGTTTCGGTTGTTCATCTGCCTGTTCTCAGACCCTCTTCTTTGGGCAACCGACAGTCTCAGCGTCCTGTGGGACGAAATATTTGTGTATATCTTCCCTCCCTTCATTCGCCTTCAGAAAGTTCAAGATCGGTGGCCAAAGGGATCTTCCTTTTAGCTACACCAATGTTGCACCAATAGAACTGCTAGATGTGGCAGCATATCTGATACCATACGATCGTTAATGCATTGTCTGCCCTCTTATCGGAACCAACTTTCGAGGCCGACAAGCAACTGGGGGCCGACGAAAGATCATTAAAGATTTTGATCACCATGTCTCTTTTCCCTAGGGAAGAAACCTATAGTGGTGTGATCTTGTCAACATCACTTGGGGTGTTCCGATCAAGGAAGCAGAACTAATTCAATAATGAAATTAAAAAGAACGATGTGGCGCAAATAGCAACAGATCAAAAATGATCCTTCGTGAGAAATAAAAACATAATTATCATTCTTGTTAAATAATTTATGGACTCGTAAGCAGAATAACCAGGCATTGTTCTTCATTTTACCCAAAATCAAAAAATAATTCCCGAAAATATACGGAAAAATTAAGCCGAAAAATACAATTCTGCGTGCCCGCACGGATTTCATGAGAAAAAGGTCCGAGAACCAACTTTTGTGGCGCAACCACCTTAATTTTATTCGCTTGGACGAGCAATGTATTTTTCATGGACTATTTCTTTGAACACTTATCTTTTGCTCAAGTTAGTGATCCACAAGTCTATTAAGCTATTTAGACCCAGAAATTTATAATTTTAGGTCCGTTGTCCAGAAAACCAGAGATAATTGATAATGGCGATGGCACGTATGATGTAAACTACCTACCACCACCTGAAGGTAGCAAGTGCACCGTGAAAGTGACGTGGGGCGGCAAGGATGTTCCTGGAAGGTATGTGTAGCGAAGGGATTGATTTCTATCGAAGTTAAGAGGATTTAATAATTTAATTGTAATGAAGGTAACCTAAATTTAGTCCATGAATCTGTAATGACCATTAATGTTTATTTTAGCTATCTTCATAGATCAAGTAATTAATATTTGGAATTTGAAGTTATTAATTTCGATTAAAAACGAGCAAAGTAATAAATAAGTGCCCATTGTAGAATTTGGAGACTAGTTTTTGTTCTATTAGCAAGGAAATATTTTAATTTCCCAAGCCAAATGTTGCAGACCTTTACCTAATTAGTTTTCGACATTTCTATTTAAAGTGACCATCCTGTATCCGTGCAGTCGTAGTTTTAACGTATACATAGTCGTATGAAAGCTGATAATACAAATTGTTTGTATATTAGTCCTTTTCAGATGAAGGTGCGTCCAACTGTGGAGCCGCGAAATGTGAAGGTTCACGGTCCTGGTGTTACCAACAAAGGTGTTCCAGCCAGTCTTCCAGCTGACTTTATCATAGACACAAGCGAGGCCGGATATGGGGATTTAGAAATCTTCATGACTGTAAGTGCTTTGTTATATGTTAAGCTAGTATATTAGGGTTGTGTGAGTAGAGTAATTTGCAAAATTGTCTTACTTGCCGAGCTGAGCTAACTAGCATTGTCAAAAAGAAAACGACAACCTCACTATGTACTAAAATATTGGCGTAGGATTGGACACGTAGATTATGCTAGTGTTTTAAAACTCACTAATTTTGTTTAAATATTTAGGTGTTTTTGCAGTCTCTAGTAAAGTGAGAGGAAAAAACCTGCTCTATCTGGCTCTCTCATGGCTGTCACATGGCTGTCTCTCAGGAAAAAGTTACCTCGACTCGGTTACGTATGATAAAAGCTAGTAGATACCGATGACCATCGGACACTTTCCTACAGTTTTTAAAAGTTTTTGAGCAAGAGAATGTCTACTTGTGAGTTTTCGACATTCATATGAACACTGGATGTGAAAAGTTCATAAAGCCGCTAGTCGTCTTCTGGCAGCTTCGAGCTTTCGTTTGAGCGGTTTTTACATCGGCATGGTTGTCTGTTCCAGTTGAATGAATAGCGATCACTGGTCTCTACCTAGGCTTGGTTGGGGTTCAGGGGATTTCTTCCATTTGGCTTGCACTGTTTTCGTCAGTGGTGAATGCACGAGAGTATGAATGGTGGGGAATGACTGTGGCTGGACATTCATAAGAGATATTGATTAATTTTTGAGATGTTGAATGGTAATTAAGTCTCAAGGGCTCTGAGGTGGCTGTCTGTGGGGAACTGGAAGTCAACATGGTGGTGACTGCATCCCACGTGACATTGTGCTTGCTGGCGGAGTGATGTACTAACGTTGCGATCATGCAGAGAGTTCCTCTGTTGGACTAAAACTGCTCTGCCGCAGTGTGCGTGTACCGCATGAACAAATGTGATACGGAGGCTATGGCCCCGCATCACATTCCAATAGCAGACCAATAATCACGACGAAATGAACAGTGATGTGGTAGCCTGACGAAGACTCGTTCTGAGCCCCTCCAACTCCGGAAAAACCTAACTGTCAGAAGTTTGCAAGGATATTGTGATGGTGAATATCCTTTAAAATCTAAGCGTCAGGGTTCGCACAGGGTGCTTACGCTTACAAGTCCTTATTTTAATTTTGACAGTTGTAAGGACCTTATAAGTGCTTAGATGGTCCAAATATGGTTCAATGGTTCTTAAAAGTGCTTATTTTTGGCCTGAAAATATGATTTCTCTTTTAAATGTAATTTAATTTGAAACAGTAAAACTCAACTTTTAGTGCTACGTTAAAAAAAAATGTAAGATTAGTGTACAGCACATTTTCATTATTATTAAAACATTTAAAAAAATCTTACCCTATACTTATTTTCAAGCCATTATTGGAAGCATGACTGTTTAGGCTCTATTGTTACTGAAAGGTGCTTACAAATGGTCATTTTAAAGTGCTTCCAAGTCCCTAAAAACGCTTATAAAGAATTTCTTTTATGTGTGCGAACCCTGAAGCGTACAAGATGTAAACATCAACTTTTTCAAGTACGAAGCCTCGGTCTACGTTTAGCTGCCAATTACCAGTTGATAACAGCAACTGGCGTTTAGTGGTACCATAATTTGCTGTCATTGTAAAGGGGTTTTTGACAAAGATTCGAGTTCAGTGGCCAGTTCCTTCTTGTTGCTCCGGTTTGGCCTAACTCACCGTGGTTTGTGGACCTGTTGGGGGGGGGGGGGGTGAAATCGTCGCTTCCGTCAAAACGCCATTCCAACAGATTTATTGGCATATGAAAGGTAAGTCCCTTGTCATGAGTCAAGTACACAATCTTATCCAGCTGAAACTGAAGTGCCCGTCTGCTTGGAGCCAGCAGGACGATGTCGTCAGCGAAGGTGACAATGTTCCCAGCAACACCATTTACCCTGCAACCAGTGGTCAATTTAGAAATGCTGGCAATAGCTCCATCGAGGACCAGACAGAAGAGGAAAGGAGATAGGGGACTTCCTTGTTGCACACCTCACGAAGCCTTAAAGGAGTCAGAAAGGTGTCCTTCCCAACTCATCTGAATGGCTTGCCTTTTATAGCAATTAGTGATAAAGTCGGTAATATTAGATGGAAGATCTGTCGAAGAGCTTGAAAGACAGCTATGTGCCACCTTATCGAAGGCCTTAGTCACATCCACGAAGCAGGCTCACACCCAAGAACCAGCTCTACGGTATCTCCGAATGGTTTCTTTCACTGCATACACAGCCACCGAGGTGGAATGCTTCCTTTTAAAGCCAAATTGGGCATCGCAAGTGGAAGTCTGGGCTTTAATGCGACTCAAGATAACCAGGTCCTGAAGTTTAGCGATCGGACTCATAAGTACGATACCACGGTAACTATCGCTCGTAGTGGGGTCCGCAGTCGTCTTCTTCAGTATGGGAGTTAAAATGGTCCTAGTGGCAGGCTTGGGACAGTGAGCGTGGGCGAAGGAGGCTGAAAGGATCAGGGCAATAAAGCTATGAGCCAAGTGCCCAGCGAAGCGGAGCTGTTCAGCATTCAACCTGTTTTGATCTGATATGTAGAGAAATTATTTAAAACAATTATACAGCTGGCACATTTAGGTGCAACTGTCGTGAAAGGGTTAAGCGAGTTATTCATAATGTACTGTTTGTTCTTTCAGGGGCCAGATGGACACCCAAGGAAAGTTAAAGTACAAGACAATAATGATGGAACATTTAAAGCCACTTATGTACCTGATGACGTAGGCAAATACAAAATCAATGTCAAATATGGTGGCCAAGAAGTCCCATACTCTCCATTTACAGTAGATGCCTATCCCGTCGGTGCTGCTGATAAGTGCAGAATTACAGGTAAAACTGAGTGCATTCTATCGTGTTACAAAAGTTTCCGTATCGGGTAATACCGCATTGGGAGCAATCACTTAGGCCACACAAAATATTTTATTTGAATCTTGGTCAGTCTGCTAAAAATCGTATTTCCGCCAAATTTTGACGGTTTTTGTCATTTCAATATACCATTTTTATCCAGCTCGAAACAAGCTTTTCAGTGGTGCAAATTTCTAACCTCTAGCTCAAACCACTAAGAAGATATATTGCAAATAACGTATTAGCAATATATATTTTTTAGGCTTTCTTCTACACATATTTTCAGCTTTACTTGTTGAAGAAACGTGGGTAGTTAAATAAAATAAAATGCCCGGTTGCCTGGTGCTTCAATTTTCAACCTCGCACGTAAACCAAACAATTTTGTTTTCGTGACCTTATAAGTTTAAGACTTAATTGTTTTTGGTTATTAAAAGTGGACTCTTGTCACTTTAGAAAACATAACAAAATAAAAAGCCTGGTATCCTTAACTGAAAACAAGAGAACATATTTATTTTTAGTAGCTTTGTGGATATAAACCTAAAGTTAGACCTTGTGTATTGCTTGCAGAGGGCACTCAGCAGACGGTAACTATCGGGGAAGAGTACTGTATTACTGTAAATGCGAAGAATGCGGGAACTGGTAATGTGACTTGCCGCATTCGTAGTAAGAGTGGCAACGACATGGACATCGACATTGAAGACAATGGTGACGGCACTTTCAGTATGTACTACACCGTAAAGGAATCGGGCGAGTACAGCATTAGTGTCAAGTTTGGTGGCCAACCTGTGCCCAATGGCATTTACAACTTCACGGTAAGTTTAGTTCTTTAATTTTGTAGTTAACTTAAGAAGTTCTTATAGGCAGCAATTGCATTATGAACAAAGTAAATTATGGATTTTTGACATACCTTGCCTCCAACAATCTACATTAGAATAGCCATAAGACTGAAGTGGAAAAGAGCAAGAAGTAAGATCAAGAACGCGAAGTCGGGTATTTTGGCGATGTCCCCCCCCCCCCCCCAGAAAGTGGAGACTATTTGGCACCGCCTGTTGTGTGGTAGCCTTTTGATTTGAACTGAGAGGTCCTTCCAAAATGACCAACCTGTGTGCGAACCATACACAAACTTCTGAAGAGAGTTTGGTACCTTTAATGCACAAAAACCTCAACAGAATGTTCCAAAGGTGTCTGAGGGAAATGTCACCTTTCAACGAAACTGATGGCTCCATCCAACGTTAGCAGATAATATCCAGAATCAGTCAATAAACTGCTTCGTTCATGCTTAGAATTCCTTAAAAGTCAACCTCCTTTGCGAGCTGCTGCTATTAGTTAGCTCCCACAATCCCTCTGTTGCATTTAAGATGTTCCTTCCGTTTTGACGGACGTGTTTTGAACGAAAGGTGAAAAAATTTTTCATTAGGAACATCTGCTACATAATAAACCTGTACAAGCAAGGATTAAAGTAGTTTGTTGGACTCTTTAACTCGTGTTTTGCCTTTGGAAAGCTCTATCGCCCTATCGAGTGTGCTGTGTTTTAGCAGTACCAAACTGTGCGCAGTGGATGTTTGTTTGCACATGTGTGGTGGTTTTGGAAGGGGCTGGAGATGTATTGGGAATTACTGTCATTGCAGGTATGCCGAGAGACTAGATGTTGCAAGGGTAGAGAGAAGCCTCGCACGGTGATTTAGCTCGGGATATCAATTCTTCGCTCATTTGTTGAGAACTGATGTGTTGGTTGGTGGAAACGTAACTTGGAGGGTACTTGTTATCCAGGACAGGAACAGTTTCCCATTGATAATTTGCCCTCACTAGAACACCTCCAATCCACTCTTCCATGTGTCCATCGACTATTTTCGGTTCGTCTAGTGGCCTCTCAGCAGAAATAAATAGTTAAAAAGGAAATGCAGTGTATTTTAATTATTAGCTTTTTTTTTTTTTGTAATACAGTTACTATTTATTTATTCTTGCTAAGTTTTCACCTTTTGGCTGTACTTACTAAATTAATCCTAAGTTTGCAAGTAACGTTGGTTTTAGTAAAAGCCTTTTCTATGTGCCGACGAAAGTATACATTACCTGGAATTCTAACATTCTCTTTCCGTCAATACTGTTAATCTACAGATTAAAGATATGGAGCCCGCCACCAGCTTCGCAGCCCTGTGTGCATCTTATTGTGAACCCCTCCATATATAAAAGCATCACAAGCGAGTGTATAACCATCTTTTCTTCTCACGGTCTGAACTGATTGGACGTGCTGTTCATCGCTCCTAGAAGGGTGTTACTTGTTACCATGCTCTATGCTACTGTGGTCTTTCATTTGTTTCACTATGCCTCGTGCCAAGAGCTCAGCGAGGGAAGCCTCAGCCCTGAGTACCATTCCGTCACGTTGTCCCTATCTGGTATTGGTGAATATTTAACTTCCGTACCTGGATTCTCCACCCTGTCTGTAGCCAGTCGTCAGTCGCCCACATCCTATCCTGTCTGACGGTTCTCGTTCGCATTGCCCTTCAGCCACCGATTGGGCGACCTTGGAAATGACCAGAACGTCGCCTCTCCCTTGTGGTCAAGTTGTCTCCAAACCTTCGCTGTCTTCAAACGGATCTGTGCAAGGCCAAGGAAGCCTTACTCTTGGTCAAGTTCAGATCAACTCACGGAAGAATGCCGAAAAATGTGGTTCGATTCTTCCCTCTGAGGCACTGCTCTACCTTTCGTCTCGATCTTCGTGTCGTTCAGTCCTTTGGCGGGAGCGGTCGTCCTGACGAACTATTCTCAAGAGAATGTCCACCAGCTCATGGATAATGCTCTTCACTCCTTCAACTACATGCAGAAGTCCTCGTCTCGCCCTTCGCAGCCAGGTGGCTACACCCAGGATTGGGTGACTGCTGCTGCAACCACCATCAGCATTCATAAGCGTCCGCCTTCTTTCAACGTCTCTTGGCCTTCGCGTCACCACATGGCACCCATTCGGACCTCTTCTCCTTCGACCAGCAAGTAGCCTAAAGCCTTCGCTCCCTCGCGACTAGTCACTGTTCCTGATGAGTGACTTTGAGGACATTGTTGAAGACTCCCAGCCCCCTTTGGTTGCTTCTGACGATGCTGCTTCTCGTCATGCTCCCTTCGCTGACGACCCGGACCCTTTGGAAATAACTCTACCCAACCTTCTGAAGACCTTCGAGGGCATCATTCCCGACTGCATCCTTTAAAAGCCTTCGTTTCGTGCCGCTGACCCTGTCAAAAATCCGGGTCTTTCTACTGGCATTGGATTATATAACCACCTTCCCCGCCAGTATGCCGTCCTCGGTCAGTCAACGACCCTGCTCACAACCCTCCTTCGCTATGTAGGTCTGCTCCTAGGCAAAGGCGACCACTGGAACTCTGCAAGGATCCTCCTCAACAACTGGGCCGCAAAACATTTTTCTTTTGTCCGATTGGATTCTGAAATGCCAACCAGAGAAACTTTGACACATCCTCGGTCGGAATTCCTCTCTGCAGCAGTCCAGATGGATTTCGGCACTGCCCTCTTCATTCCAAGGAAGGTCGCCGTTCCTTCGTCGGTTCCTCAACAACTGCCTCCATCGTCTAGGCCTTCGTGCTGCATAACAAGCTGACGTCCTGAACACTGCTGTGAACGCTCTGTGAAAAGCTTTTTTGCGATCCGCTCCAACTGGAAACCCGACGCCTGGCCTTCCTCATCAGCTAGGTCTTTTGCAAAGCTTGCTGTTCCATGAACAGGGCCTTTAACTCTAAGCTCCTCCTTCAGGATGTCTTTCTTGACACTGCCGCCAATTTTAATGATTACACACGCCACGAACTGCGAAACCAACCACTCCACGAAACCGATACGCCCTTTTGAGGCCTTATCCCGAAGCTGGCACTGCATTTGGATATTGCCCACAAACGGAAAGTCTCTCGATCCAAGCAGTATGTTTTTCCGGACGTCTTTTTCTCGTCCCTTTCACCCATTGGACAACTTGCATCCTTCGCCCTCTCAAAACCATTACGACCTGAATGGCTCTACCTTGCCTCCGTCGGACTCCCCACCCCTTCGGAATAAGCACCGGGGACGGGGCTGTTCGTAGGGCCTCAGCTCTACTCCCCCTATCGTTCGTTCTTGCTAAACCTCCGCTAAACAATGATCTTGTTCCGGTCACTGACATTCACCTTTTGACTCTTCCTGTTGGGTGACCTTCGCCACTTCCTTCCAGCCTGGCACTCACTTCCAACCTTTACATTCTTTCAATTATACACAAGTTTTCTCTTGGAATTCTCCGTTCGTCCTTCAGTGGTCTCTCCTCCGCCTTGGTCTTTCGCTCCTCTGTCTGCGGCCAACTCTCGTCCGAAATTTAGGCCCTTCTCTCCAAGGCTGCAATTAAAGAATGCCCTGATCCCCTTTGTCCAGGATTCAACAGTTCCATCTTTCTTTGTCCAAAAAAAACGGGCAGCTACAGGATGATCTTCAATCGTCGACCCCTGAATCGGCGAATCCGCAATTCTCACTTCAAAACTGAAACCCTCGATTCCCTTCATCAGAGGTATGCCTAGTTACGCATCCTACATCATGCTTCTGTCCGGCACCTGTTTTATCTGCAACAACAGTCTTTGAGTTCTTATGCCTTCCGTTCGGTCTCAAAACACTGCGCACAAATTTTTACGGTGATCCTCCAACCTGCCTTAGTCGCTCTACACCAGCACCAGACAAGTGCATATCTCGACGACTGTCTTCTCTCTCATCAGAATCCCTCTACACTCCTGCGCAACCAGGAGTTCTCACTTTGCCTCCTTCAGCAATTGATCTTCGGAATCAATCTCCCGAAATTTGCCTAGTCCCTGCAGACGGTCTTCTACCTCGGCGGCGTCTTCGACCTAGCCTTAGCAACCATTATGCCATCTCCAGACAGAATCTCCAACCTTCTGGAAATGGACGCTTCCTTCGGCGTTCGTCCTACACCCTCACAGAACTGTAACTCCCTCATTGGGACTCGCCAATCTCCAGCAACTCGGGGCCCTACGGCTAGTGGATGTCAAGGCCTCTCTACCATTTCCTCATCAACGAATGAGGCAGGTGCCATCAACCATCCTCCCATAATGCTCAGCAGCCTTGACCAATCCCCAAGACATTTTCCCTTTGCTACCCTGCTATGGTGGACCAAGGGCAGCTCCAGCACAAGGCTAGAAGGGGGCCGCAGGTTGATCGTTCTAAGTTTTTGTGCATTTTTGTTGTAATTTAACCGCTTTTTTTTTTAACAATTTCGGTAGTTTTTACAAGTTTATTTGCCTTAAAAAGGGACTGCAGCCCCCTCATTCCCTCCCTAGGATCCGCCCTTGTGGTGGACAGATGTCCTTACACTTCTCAAATGGTACCACTGCACGAGCCACCTCTGTATCTACACCTTCTCACGGATGCCTTCCTTCAGTATTAGAGTTCACACATTGCTCACCACCAGGTCTTTGGATCCTGGCTGCCCCACGACCCTGACCACAACGTTCTTGAGCTCAGAGCAATACTGTGCCCTTCGTCACATTCACAGCCTCATTGCAGGGAAAGTGGTGCAAGTCCACACAGACTACACAACAGCCATAGCCTACCTGCGATCTTTCATTCACCTGACATCGGAATTCTTTCGGCTTTGCATCTCCCTGCAAACGACCGTCCTGCCTCTTCATTCTGGGCAGCTGGAACGTGATTGCTGACTCCCTATCTCGCCTATCCTTATCTGCCGGCGAATGGTACTTAAAGATGTCCATTTGCGAATCTCATTTCAACATCTGGGGGTCTTCCCAAGATCGATCTGTTCGCTACGAAGCACAATGTCAGACTTCACCATTTTGTGAGCCTGATCCCCGAAGACCATGCTTGGGTGGTCGATGCTCTAAACCTTCGTTGTGACCTCTTCTATGGCTACCTTTTCCCTCCATTAAAACTCCTACCTCTCATTCTCTGTAAGATAGCAGTATTGCCTGGCTTGTTTCTACCGATATTGCTGCTAGGCAGTTCCCTCAACTTTTGGACCTGGTCGATCTTCCTCTTCTCCCAGATTTACTGGACTTGCACTCCCAGCTCCACAGCTTCAAGCTCGATCATTTGCCTCATTTCCTGAAACTACACAGGTCACTACTATCGTACTACGACAAGAACAGGCCTCCATCACTTCCAAAGCTATCCGTTCGTTCGACAATATCTACGACTGTCACTGGCGTCGCTGGTTTCGTTGGTGTGTCTCAAGGAAGGTCAATCCAGTCAATCCCTTCTAGACTAATCTTCCTTACCGACCGCTTCAAGGATGGCCTAAAAGGCTCCACCATTTTGGTCTTATCGTTCTACTCTCCACTGTTTTTACTGCTAGCCTAAAATACTTACCTGTATTTTATATATGCTTTCCAGTTTTGGAAATGCTACCCGTCCCAAACATGAAATTTCTACTCTCCTGGTCCTTGCAATGGCACTCCCCGGGGCTCATGACCACCGCTAGGTGGCGCCCCATTCCCGCTCATTATCACAGTTTGTTTTGGGACGCGACTGAGACAGTCGCTACTACTCTATTCTCTCATCATGAGAAAGCCTACGAGATATACGAAATGTGCTTCTTACCCGGATTATGGGAAGCAAAAGTGTGGAAGAAGATGAATCAATTGGAAACACAAGCTTGGTGTCGCCGATGCAGAGTTTGTGACTTTTCAATTTAGAAATGTGCCGAAGCAGGGAGAGTGGCCGAAGTGTGCGACAATTTAGGCCCAGACGATCGTGACGGTCGAGGCAATGTGGGCAGATTCGACCGAGCGTAGTGGTTTGCATCAGACGGCTAGGGAATTAGCCGTTTTAGGAGGGCATTCATCGTCAAACAACGATATGAATGTATTTGGAATCGGGGGTCGTTTCCGTGATTCCAACGAGTAATGCTCGACTGCTGATAGGAGCGGACGCGTCCTTTGTTTGGGCGCTGTCCGGGTCAGCATCGAACCCGTATCAGGCACCGGTCATGGCGGCATGGTAGCGCCGTGCGTGACAACGAAATGGAAAAGGCGTAGGGGGATGGAAAGCCGACCAAGCGGCTGTAGTGAAGTAATCGAAACTGGCGACGCAGAAAGGTGTTTCGACGGTTTTGAATGTTTGTTGGTCCACCGGGTCCCGCATTCCGGCGGCTGTTTATTAGTGCTGCGGACATCGTTCCAGTCCGGGTGACCGGCGGCCCAGTCCGGGTCAATAGCGGGCTGGTGACCGGCGACCCAGTCCGGGACAATGGCGGGCTGGTGACCGGCGGACAGTCCGCCGGGTCACTGGCGGACGGGTGGCGAATTGGCTATTGTTTTCCATCCAAGAGAAGGTGTGCCACCATGGAGGTTGTGATGAGCAGTTTGTAGACACGACCGACTTCGTGTTTATTAACGGCATTTCGTTCAGTGTGTGGGTCGATGGAATCGTGATGTGTGACGCTTACAGTGTGCGTCGGCCGTTCGTGAACACGATCGGCCGATCAGACAGATGGTGGAGCGTTAATTTTGTGTGACGAAACCGCGATGTGTCTGTGCGTGGGAAAGTAGTTTTCTTATTTAAACTATTTTCTGGTAGCTTATCGTCTCTGTATGACACGGGCCGATCGAGTTATTACAGTTATTTTTTTATTTGTGAAACAAACAGCCGGTTTCCAATGGAATGTGGCTGGAGCCAAGTACAAAAAAAAAAAAAAAAAAAAAAAAAAAAATTAAACATTATTGGATCCATGCCATATAATATGGACACACGCAAAGCGTCGGGCCCGGACCAGACGGTTAGGTTATGAGTGTGGTGTTTCCGAAAGCTTCACGGGAATGGCTGCCTTCGTGAAAGGGATGCACGGTTTGGAAGACGTGCTTAGTTGCAGCACCTCCTACCTCTCGGGCCTTTCCACTCCAGTCGGGAATGACTTGCAGTTGGCCAGTCAGTGTTACATCTACATGTGCTCACAGATTATAACGTGTGTATTCTCTAGAATGGCAGGTTGTGCTACCTGTCCATGTTCCCAAGTGAAAGTGGGGACATGTCGGTCAGCTTTATCGGTTTGTAATAGTTTGTACCGATAAAGTGGTGTATATTGTTGTACGGT
>JAHWFP010102210.1:0-19271 GCA_023313725.1 Lithobius niger | reverse complement strand
AGCTAGCCTTAAATGGCTATACCTCCCAGCGCCATTTTTCTCGATCCTCTATATCAAGTACGGCCCCAAAGGTCTATTTCCTTACCGTTAGTCTTTCCTTTGCTAAAAATCCTTTTTTAAATGTGGCGTCTAGGAGATTTTCTGTTGAATATAATGGAACTTTATTTACTAACGACCTGTCACTAAATGATGCATCGCGCGCGTACAATAATCATGACGCTTCATCTTTGTGTGTACATCTAATAATTTTCTAATAATTACCATGAGATCTAAAATCTAATAGACTAATGCGGTAAAAATTAAAATTAATTATTCCAATAGATTGCCGAAGCAAAATTATAAGACACTAGCATAGAAAATTATAAATTGTGATTTTAAAATACGATTATCATTCCGGTTTGTGACGACACAATCAATGGGTTCACGCTTGCTGGACTATTAGACACAATGCCAATTGAGACAGTAGCTATGTTTTTCGGTGCAAGGAACGAAGCTACCGTCTCAGTTGACCTTAGATTTACGCGGATGTGATCGTCGCGTGGGTGTTGTGAGGCAGGCGGAAGGTTATAAGGCAGGCGGTATGTTGCCTTAAAATGAGTCCTTGTAATTAATTTTTGAAGACTTTACTTCGTAGGGCAAGCTAACTGGAGTGCTTGAAGGAACCAACAGTATCCATTCTGCTGGAAACCGAAAGTAGTCCCGAAAAAATTCCATGAATGATTCAAAGGCCATATTTGAACAGTTTGGGGTTGCCATAGTAGACCGTAACCGAATATCCTACACAACTTGCACAGGTTAAAGTCATTTTTCTTCCTCTAACTATTACAGGCTGTGGTCTCAATGAGCACATAATGACAGTCTGGGTAGATAAATAGGTAATGCCACTTCTTGAAAAATGTGGGGCAAAATAGTACCTACTTTTACAACAGCACCCGAAGGCGAAGTGTGTCAGTTTCTCCAAGATAGCAGACCAAGCAAACGCATCACAACGGCCCGGGAAAATTGAAAGAAAAAAACAAAAAAACAACTGACTTCAATGGCGCAATTCAACCATGGTAATAGCGACAATACCTTTGGAAATTGACGAAGTACTCGTGCATTGGTAGTATATGAAATCAAAAGATTTATTCAGTGTTCGATTTAAACCTTTTCTTGTTGCTGGAAAGTATACTATACCTGTGAATTTTTGCATTTATGCTCACATTACCCCTTGAGGATTTAAGTTGCTTGGATCCGGCCAGCTTGGTAACCCACTGCACATGTGCAGCCCTCTTTATAAAAGAGCTTGTCTGAAAGCATTCGCATCTTTTGTTCTCAAGCGACCTGTCATACCGTCGCTCTATTCCTCTTCTTTCACCCTTTTTCACTCTCGTTGGATGTTTTCTTCTGTTTCCCTCATCGCACATTTGTCGTCTTCAACCGTAGTCGACTGACCCTGCCTCCGGCACGCCTTCCATCCCGAATGTTGCCACACTTCTCTACAATTCGCTGCTGCGGGACATTCCCCAATGCAAGAGTTTTCATCTCTTCCAGGTTTCGCCTGAAACGCACCTCTCGTCTCTCGATTCTCATCTCTTTTCTCTCGCCTCTCACCCGCTCCGATCGGCACCTGTGTTCCCCGTGACCAAGGCCATCGCTGGCCGCCTGCTGTCTCCTAGCTGAAACCGGAATCACCAGCCGCCGCTGGCCCTCTCCTCCACATTCCTTCACCATTTGGCGTTACCGCCCCAGTGGACACCGTCGCTGCTGCTTGTCCCAGTCACAAAACGAATGGGCTGTCCCACATCATTACTCGTTTCAAGTGAAGTTCTTCTTGACCTGTGCCATCTCCACCTCTTCAACCATAACATCTCCCGGCATGGATCGACCGAAAACTCAAGCCGAAATTGCTGTTGATACTGATGCCCGTCTCGATCATGACAATATGTTTGTTCCAATTGGCGAAGGCCTCAACCCGCATCAAGAAAGGGAAAGAATGAGAAGAACGGAATTATCCCAACCTTGCACCACACCGCGATTGATGAAAATCCAAGACATTGAACGAATGTTCTACGTCTTGGATTTTTGTCAATTGGGGTGTGGCGCAAGGTTGGGATGATTCCATTTTTCTCATTCTTTCCCTTTCTTGATGTGGGTTGAGGCTTCCACCCCTTCTCAATCCAGGCTAAAAGCCCGTTTTTGGACCATCGTTCTCAAGCGAATGCCGTTTTCAACTCTACAACTCGTCTCGTGCGTGGCCTGAAATCATGTATCAAGTGAAAACCCAAGTCGCATGCAGTCACCCACGCATTGAGTGAAGTTCCACTGATTGCTTTTTTCAAGGCGAATGTCATTATCCAAGACCACTCACTTCATTCTTGCCCTTTGCCAACGAATTGAGTGAATATCAAAACCGTATGACCCTAGACTCTGCTCATCTCAATCGTGACTAACACCCACACATAGAGTGAAGTTTCCACACAAATTGGATTACAAGACGAATGATGCTGCCAACACGACCGCTCGTCTCTTTCTTGGCTACAGCCAACGAATTTAGTGAAGATCTCAAGACGAATGGCGTCTTCAACTGCTGCCCGCCTCATTCGTGGCGAACATCAATGTTCTGAGTGAATCACTCAACGGGCCTGGGGTTATGCTTGGCCGGAGCCAACGCATAATGTGAAATTTTCCACGACTCCCATTTCGATACCATCGCCCGCCTCATTCCCGGCTAAACCGTCAAATGCAAAGAAGTTCTCAGGACGAATGCTGTGAACGTCTGCCCAGTGCTCAATCGCAGTCTTGAGCTGGTCTCATCTTTAACCAACATTCGGGGGAAAAAAGAGAAACAACACTCAAAATCAAAACCACCAGCTTGTCTCTCTTGCGACTTAAACCCACGTGAAGAGTCAGCAACCATCCAAAGAACTGCTCACACAATGAAAATGCATGCTCAACGAATGCATTCACGAAAACTCAAGAGTACGAAAACTCCTGCGGCCGAAAGCTCACTCACCCGAATGCTCAAGGACTCGAAAACTCCGAGTGCCGA
Organism: Lithobius niger; assembly: GCA_023313725.1. NCBI lineage: Eukaryota > Metazoa > Arthropoda > Chilopoda > Lithobiomorpha > Lithobiidae > Lithobius > Lithobius niger. The sequence continues at coordinate 16,240 of JAHWFP010102210.1, read as the reverse complement.
GAGATCACTCACCCAAATGCCCAAGGACACGACAGCTTCAACTGACGAATGCTCCCACCAACGAATGCCCACTCCCACGAGAGCTCATGAGCATGAACACTCCAGTGGAGAAAAGCTCTTCCACACGAATGCTCAAGGCCTTGAAAGTTCCGAATGACGAGAGCTCACTTTCCGAATGCCCGAGGACACGACAGCTCCAACTGACGAATGCTACAACACTCGAAAGCTCAACGACACGCATAATCTACAAACGAAGACTCCCTGAGGAAAAGTCAACACCAAGAAAGCCTCGTCTGTCGTACACTTTTCACAAGAAGTCCCCATTGCACGAGAGCTCCGCCCAGTGCTCGCCCCAACAAACGAGAGCTCTGATGCATGAAAGCTCCACCGAGCACTCACTCCGTCGAACGAGAGCTCGAAGCCCAACCAGCGAATGCTCTCTCACAGTTTGCTTCAAGGCACGAAAGCTCCTCTCAGAAGTTTGAAGACTATCCTGATCGCCCTCAATATTTCCACTGCAGGGAAAACCATCTGTAAAAAAAAGAAAATAAACCCGCCCTTCATGGACAAAGACCACAATGTTCATCATTCTGAACCGTCTGCCCCCAATCAACAGGCCATCAGAGGGTCTTTTTCTACGCACTGTGACCAAACTGACCAACCACGTGCAGCCTAGCAGCCCCACTCGCATCTTCAGCTCCCTTGATTGGCAAACAACCGCCACTGTGATGCCGTCTCCCCGCCGAACTTCACACAAACCGTTCCCGCCGCGTCAAAATGACCAGAACTCGGGGAAGAAAATCCAAAAAGCTTCCTGAAACGGAACCTGACATCTACGTGGGCAGATAAAGACCCTGGGAGCAGCTGAGGCAGTCTTGACCCGCAGAATATGCCAGAACCACTGAAAATATGACTTCTTCTCCAATCCCTGCCCCGTTTGTGTCAAGATCCCTCTAAACCTTTGGCGACAAATTGAAGCCCTCTAACGTGCGTCAAAAATCAGGTGCAAACAACAGAAAGAAAAAGCTGAACGTAAAAGACTGTCACATTCAATCATCACTTCACCGCCCTTGAAAAAAGCCAAAATTCAAGCAGCAACGTCATGCAGGAAATTTTTTACTCGCACTCCTCGCATCACACCGACAAGCTCTCCCTTCCTTCCAAACACACCATCATCAATAGGAATTGGGTCTAACGCAACTGTAACCAATTTATCAACTGTAAGCTGTTCTTTAGAGTATGCCGCTCCAATCGTGCAAGGATCAGCTGCTCCTTCAATGCCCTCCATTGTGGAATTAACTGCTTCACTTAAAAGTCATCACTCGTGCAACAACACCACCATTCCTCACCGGAAATTGTCTCTACAACCCCCTCATCTGACACACATCTACATCAGATCGACCAACCATTGAAGTGCCACAATCAACAATAATCCAATCAGACACCGAGGCTCCAACCATGTTGAACGAAACGCCAAATGGAAATGAAAACATTGTTCCACCAGCAATGGACTTCCAAGACACCACTCCTCTTGATGACGACAAACAGTTAACCAACCCATCAATCACGAAGTGGACTCACTACTCACCCCCGCTCTCGACCTTTCAATGTCAAAAGGAAACATCACCACAACCCTTCTTTCGCCCAACGCTCACTCCGCGAAAACTCCAGTTGCACTCGTGAAATCAGCAGCACCACAACCCTTTTTTGGCCTCGCCAGCGAAGAAACCACAAACCGGGACCCAAAGGCCATCCTTCCCGAAATATCCGCTTGCATGATTTTCAAAGGTCCTAAACTCTCAAAGAAGAAAGAAGAACGTTTGCAAAAAAACTACAAAAAAAAATCGAAAAGGAGTTCTTAAAACAAAAATCCATCGCCAAGAACATGAGCTGCGAGTACTATCATGTTCTCCGATCATCAGCTGACACGAAACTCACCAAAGCCTTAAAATCTCGGCTACCTGACGCAGAAACAGGAACTTCCGGAGAATGGAATACGACTCCAACACCAAGACTCAATACTACGCTGCACCCAAGTGTCAACACCCCGCCTTACGGCAACACGGCATTCACGAGCCGCGCATCCTGGACGAGCCATGGGACACCAGCCTACCAATTAAAGCACCAAGCAAGTCTTTTCGACCTCTCCACATCCCTTTAGGAGACTCAGACTTCTTCCCACCCGAAAACGAACTTTCTCAAGTACTGATCGAAGAAGAAAGAAACAGAGACGATCAACTAGCATCAGCATGGCAGACAGCTGCTGCATCCTGCCCACCAGAAAATGTCTACGGATTATCTGTATGGCAGTATGATAACAGCTCAACTCCTCGCCCTTTTCACTTCACATTTCAATCACACACAGTTTAAGACACCTTGGCTCTACCATGCACCAGCTGCAGACTCAAGGCTAAATATTGCACGTATGGATTCCGTCCTCGTAATCAACAACAACAAATTCCCAACAACAATCTGAACCCCAAACTTTTGGACATTAAGCCGAGGCCGCAACCATTCATGCACTTCAAAATACACAACCCTTAACACGGAACCACAACAAGTCGAAGTCCCTCCGCCCAGCCCACCAGACAACCATTCCTGGGTGGCGGTGGGAGCCAGTGAACCCAACGAACTTTTTCAACCTCATCGAATGCTTCCCTCCTGGGCACCAAGGAAAATTCACATCTGATCTGTTATGCAAAAAGAAAAAAAAACATTTCCGCCACTGTTACCCAATGAACATCAGTCACAAGAACTTCAATCACATCTGACCATCAACCGAAGATGAAGTCGAATCCACAAGATCTTTCGTTCCTTCTTAAGTGAGTACAGACGAAACCCTCTTTCTTCCCCACTGAGCAATTTTCTTGAGCAAAAACCAAAAAAAACCTAACAAAACCAATCAAAATTTTTCAGCATTGGAACTCGTTCAGAAGGTGCCCGCGACCAACTCAGAAGGAGTCAAATGTGAATGCAAAAATTCACTGGTATAGTATATTTTCCAGCAACAAGAAACATAAATTTACCGCCCCCTATGAAGGCCGGATGAAATTTGTTTCTGTTGCTAAGGGAAATGTACTACACAAAACCCCCACCCTACCTCCCCTCTCGAGTCACCTCCTGACAAATCGAGGGAGAACAAAAGATGCGAACCCACCTATAATGAGGGCTGCACATGCGCAGTGGTTTACAAAGCTGGCCGGTCCAAGCAACTTTAATCCTCAAGTGGTAATGAGAGCATACATGCAAAAAATTCGCAGGTATTGTATACTTTCCTTAGCAAAATGAACAAATTTCACCGGCCTTCATGGGAGCCGTCAAATTTACGTTTTTAGTTCGTTAGCCTACAAGGAATTTGAACCACGGACGAATTTAACACAACTGGTCAGCTTCTCGTAACAGGTCCACTAATAGTTAAAACTCGTCTGAAAACTGAATGCTGGATTACAGAAAAGAATATATGACCAGCCAGTTCCTATCTAGCTTAATTTAACCTTCTAATCTGGCCTAGAATACAATTTTTTTTTTAATGGAATGACTTAAGTATTCTTCTCGTAATCATTTTGTTTTAATGATGCTAACTTGTCCATCTTCATGGCGACGCTCAGGTTCGTAAACTTGGGCAGTGACGTCTTGCAGGTCGGTTCATTGGTGACGGTGACCTCTGGCAGTAATCGTTGGAAGTAGATACCGTACTAGTTTCACCCAATATTTACTATCGACAGAGTATGAGGGGCAAACCCATACATCCACCTTGGTGTCAGTGTTCCGATTGGAATAAACACACCATCGCTTGTATGTTTCGTAGTTGTAACGACTGAGCGCAGGAATCGAATTCGCTGTGGGATGCTCGCGAAATAGTTCCAGGAATATCACAGAATGTATTCTAAATGGATTCATTGCAAAGGACTAAATAATGATGGCTATGTGGTATGAGCACAAATACATTATGCGCACAAACAAATTTCGTCTAATCGAGTGCACGAACCGTAAATCGAGCGTAATCAGAACTGTGGTGGGACTGGCGGGAATGATAAATATCCTAAAGCTACCCCAATCAGAACTGCCGGTAGCTCACTTCCGGAAGATGGGAAGGTACGGACTCATACCTCTGCCTAGGTGCTCAAAACAAAATCAGCTCTATGTGTATGCACTCGTTAAGCCACACTTTAAGGAAATAAAATCTTTGACTGTAGGCCTACTTCATATTGTGAAGTATGGGGACAAATTGGTGTGTTGTATCTCGTTTAGATGGCCGTGTATAGTGACGTCATTGCACAGCCACAGCTGTTGTTTAAATTGGTTTGGTGAACCTTTTTCGTATACGTAACTGACACTGAATAATGAAAAAAAATGTCATTCTTTCATATTTTGTTCAGTCTGGCCTGTAATGGAAAGTGGGAAGTCATCCATGGAACTGAAAAAGAAAGTGGAAATCATCTCATGTTCAACGAACTCAAAAGGAAAGTGGAAGTCACCCATGGCCACAGACGTGAAATGGAAAGTTAGAAGTCATTCATGCCCATTGTCCACGGAACTGAAAAGGAAAGTTATCACATTTCATATCTTTGCTTCGCTTACGAAACTGGCGTCAATTCATGTTTTGTAATAGTTTACTTGCTGCCCTGAGTCATACTGTAACAATCGGGCCGATCTGTTGTGTATAGGCATGAGTCCATGAAAAGTTCCGTCATTTTCATAGACTCATGGTATAGGTCAGTGGTCTTTGCAAGGCGTAGTTCGTTGTCTATTTATGTTAGAGAGATCGTATCAAAAACCAAAACTGGTAAAAGGGGCCGCCAAGTTCCGAATGGTTCGGCCCTTCAAAAGAGTGATAACAACACACCAAAATATTCGCCAAGTCAATCGCACCGCTTAATAGTTCGAAGGTTAAATGAAAACTTGAACATTGCTACTTTCGGTAGCAATGTTCAAGTTTTCATTTAACGTCCAAAGTTTTCATTAAACGTCCGTTATCCCGTTATTATTCGGTGCGATTAAGTTGGCGAATGTTTTGGTGTGTTGATATCACTCCTTTGAAGGGCCGAATCAGACGGAACTTGGCAGCCCCTTTTACTAGTTTTGGTTTTTGATATATCACTCATTTTTTTTTAAAGACAGTGTGTATTGACTCAACTTCACTACCGTGCAGATGTGTAATAAAGTGCCACTTTACAAGAAATTGGTTTTCAACAATTTGCTACTATCTTTTGCCAATAGGCCGAACCATTAGCAACTTAGTCAACTCTTTATAGGTTTTTGGTTTGGTTTTAATTTTGTTGTAATTTGTTTTATTTAGTTAGTTTTGGTGTGTTGATATCACTCCTTTGAAGGGCCGAACCACTCTCAACTTGGTGGCCTCCTTACCAGTTTTTGACTTTGTTATTACAGTTGGTTTATTTCAGTTTTTGACTTTGTTATTACAGTTGGTTTATTTTTCGTGAATTAGACGTTAATACAATTTCTTTGCAACATTGTTTAGATTTATCGTGATACACTAGTGTGTGTCCAGGCACGCACATCAGTATACACGTTCTTATTGTCCGAACTTTGGCTGTCCAATGAGAGACGATGCCGACAATACTATACGACAATACGACAATATAACAATATTTTCGTACTTACGCGCCCTCCCACGCCATTCCCGTTTCGCCCCCAGGCTCCAAACCATAAAAGGTACACAGTTCGTATTGTACTGCACCCATTCGCCCAATTTCATAGCTGGAAGCCTTCCCGTTATCTCGGTATCGATGAATAATCACCCTATGGAAATTAACGAGGGGATGAGCGGACTAGCTAGCTAGTAGCTAGTAACACATTTACAACGTTATTGAGGGCATTCCTGCACGAGTTAATTTTTGTGAGGTGGGTCATTGCTCACGATTTCAACACAATTTAAGCTTTTGTACCGCATTATTATTTTTCCCCAAGTACCTGAAATGTGCCCAACTATGCTTCAAGATATAAGACACTGCGCAATGGCGTCGCGCTACAATGGTTTACAACCTCGACAATTGAAGTGATGTGTTGTTTGCTGTGATGTTTGTTGACTAACTTGGCGCGTCACACTAGCGTGTGTCTAGATTTGCTACGTCTTTCTTTTCCTATTTTTATAATTTGGGATAGATATAGCGTATCCAATTAGATCCCTTCCTGTATTCCATTTGCCTGTTATTATTATTTTAATTTGTTATTATCTTTATTAAGATTGACAATTGGTTTTGGGCAAGCTTTAAACTGCGATGCATTTTATATATATATACCTATTTTTAATTTTATTATATTTTAGTATATTTCAGTAACAATGACAATGATACCCGGCTCCCCCCCCCCCCCGGTCCATTGTCCTTCACGTTTGGCGGTGCCATCGGGGACCATTGTGTCCCTGGTAGGTCTAACCTTGGTGGTAAGGCATTCGTGACCCCAACCCAATACCATATACCCTTCCTCTGCAGCCGAAGCCATCATCTTCGTTTTAAACTTTTAAACTCTTAAACTTTTGTAATTTATAATTTTTAGTTTTAACAGCGGATGGCAGTTAGTGACCGCCAGGTCCTTGCCATTCCGGTTGCATTTGAAACAAAGTTATTATTATTATATTATATTATTTGAGTAGGCTCCTGCAAACTTTGACCTGCGTCTTCTCGATATGTCTTTAAGCCAAAATAAAATTTTAGGTACTACTTTTGGTACACAGATTTTTGGCAAGCTTGAGAGTTTTTGAAAACCTACGACTATCTAAAATATTTTTATACTAGGATTATAAAGTAAAACGGGTCTGTGAAATATAGCCGCTAAAATTACAAGATACTGCTGTTGTTTTGAAATGTCAGTTTTGAACAATACTGGATGGGAAATACTTTTTAGATTACAAGAAAACAGTGATAAAATGTTGGAAATGGCCCTTTTTTCATTCAATATAAGGCAGGAAGGAGCCAAAAAATATGTGCTGTAATTTTGCAGAACTAATTATCACAAGTGCGTAGATAAAAAAAAAATAATGAAGTTTTAGTCGTGCAAACTTTGAGCTGCATTTTCTCGCTTTGCATAGTTTCTCTGCCAAAAGCGAACTTATCAGCTTTTAATGAATTGAAACATTAAACTTTTTCGGAAAGCTACAACTATTTTTTAAAGATTCAAGTTGTAACTACAGAAAATAGATGTTAGAGGATTTTTGCAGATTTTTTTTAAAAGGCTTGCTGATTCTAATGCTACAAACGTCATTTTCACAGCAGTTTAAGTTCTGACCGGTGAATCCTCTAATCACGTTAAATTTTTAAGAAAAAAAGATTACAGGGGGAAGACAGTTGGTAATAGTGAGTTTTCAGCCGAAAATTGAGGCATTCTGAAAAAAAACTGAGAAATAGTGAAAAAAGTGAGCTTGTCGAAGCCCTGCAGACATTTCTAGGTTTTCAATAACTCGCACGAACCCTGAGTTGCCTGTAAAAGTTGTGTTAAGCACACTAAGATGATTAGTTTTTAAACATTTTCCAGCGATATCGTTTAGCCAAATAGAATGCACCAATCATTAGCTGGTCTGCCGCCTGCAAAAGTAAAAATGGTAGACACATATACAGCAATAAGGTTTCACGTGGGCTAAACAGTACAGCAACATTGCAGTATCTGAAACCTTACAGGAAAGTTTATTTGTGTTCCTTTGCTGTTTTGACTTCGGATCAGTTAAACCTTACCGTTAAGCATCAAACGAGTTCGTTTTTGTTTTCTAATATTAATTATAAAGCAGTTTTAAGGGTTTAAAGGGTTTAACGAGCGTTAACCACTCCTGGTCATCTGCCCGAAGCCCTAAGGCCCTATGTCTATAAAGCAGTTAACCCTATAAAGCAGTTAACTGCAAGCCAAACAATCATCAGTACGATAGTTTTTAACAATCAACAAGGAAAATATGAGACGAACACCTCTATCACGAACTGAAACAGCAATATCTATTACTAGCTGAAGCCCGTGCTGTGCACGGATGGTGTTTGATACATTATTTGCAACATTGGAACGGCTTGCTCCCTACTGTGTTGTTGCGGAAGTAGTGTATCCCGTCGATGTATTTTTACGCACACTGGCTGATTTTCGTTCGCTTCGCTCACTCGATGAGCACCTCCCTTGACTCGGGAGTCGAAACCTTTCATCCGAATGTTTTGTCATTTTTTTTTCCAATTTTTAACCGAGTTTCACTAATGGTTAAGGGTTGTGCACGGGTGGTGTTTGATTTACTATTTGGAACATTGAGATGGTTTGTGCTATCATGTGTTAGTTGTGGAAGGCGTATGTGTATGTATTTTTGAGCACGCTGGCTAAATACGCTGATTTTCGTTCGCTTCGTTCACTCAATCAGTGCCTCCCCTGATCCGGACGCCATGCACTTTCATATGGATATTTCCACCGCAAGTAAATAAATAAGCCTTAGTACAGCAAAGTCTAAATCTTTTGCCCGCCGACTTTGTCGTTTTTGTTCGATATTTAACGGAGTTGCGCTAATCCTTTAATTTTAATCATCTAGAACGACAGAACCTTTAGCCAGCAGTTTAATGGTAAATTTCATATACGTATATCATTGTTTTATCGATTAAAAGTTTCGTTTTCAGTTTGCGCTCACGGGCTAACAAACACTGATTTTCGTTATGATCCAGTCCCTGGCCTATACCCCCGTAGAAATTTTTGAGTGGACGGATGAAACCTGTTACAGGGGTCAGGTACATTATAGTAGATTTAAAAAAGCAGAGGTAGACATCTGAGACACTTCATCCGAATTTTCCAGCCCCAATTTTCCAATATGGCCGTTTTTTCGATGAAATTAAACATACCTTTATGCTTTTACCTGTACTATCGGATTCCAAAGAGTTACAACGGCTTGGATGATAAAAACATGTTTGTAATCAAGCCACCTGCACAATGATACTAAATTTATGTAAATATGTCATCCGAAAGTGGTTAAAAAATACGGTGTATTGTACGGTGTATCAATAAACAATCGTCCAGTACTACTTCATAAAACACTTATAGAGGTTAGCATTAAGTGCTTTTCAAAACAATTATACAATATGGAAAGAATAGATTCCCACCTTTCAGAAAATCCTAAGTATGTCCATTTCGGGCTATTAGAGGACTCCCGAGAGCACTTTGAATTCGAAAATCACAGCACGCTTCTGCCGCTATGCCATTACCTCTTCACCTTTAAATGGGCTTAGGACGGTCCGTACCTAAGTTAAACGATTTCGGTTAGGGTTGATGGAAGGATTAGATCCCCATCTTTCAGAAAATCCTAAGTATGTCCATTTCGGGCTATTAAAGAGCTCCCAAGATCACTTTGATTATTCGAAAATGAACTTACGATTTTGCCACTATGTCATTTCCTCTTCACCTTTAAATAAACTTAGGACGGTCCGTATCTCAGTTAACCGATTTCGATGAGGGTTGATGGAAGGACTAGATCCGCACCTTTAAGAAAAAACCAAAGTATGTCCACTTCGGGCTATTAGAAGGATCCCGAGAGCACTTTGAATTGCAAAATCACCACACGCTTTCGCCGATATTCCATTACCTCTTCACCTTTAAATGGGCTTCGGACGGTCCGTATGTAACTTAAACGATTTAGGTTAGGGTTGATGGAAACAATAGATCACCACCTTTCAGAAAATTCTAAGCATGTCCATTTTGGGCTATTAGAGGCCTCCCGAGATCACTTTGAATTCGAAGATCACCACACGCTTTCGCCGATATTCCATTACCTCTTCACCTTTAAATGGGCTTCGGACAGTCCGTATCTAAGTTAAACGATTTCGGTTAGGGTTGATGGAAAGAGTAGCTAACCACCTTTCAGAAAATCCAAAGTATGTCCATTTCAGTCTTACTGCTGAGCCATACTGACACGGCCTCAGCAGTAGGACTTCGCCTTTGGTTTCAAAGGTCATGGGTTTGACTCCCCGCTCGGCAGTCTGACATATAAGTCCAAAATGCAACGTAAATAAGTTTGCGTCTGTATTTATTTGACTCTTGAAAAAGTCTGTGTCAGTATGGCACAGCGGTAGGAATTCGGCCTTTGGTTTCAAAGGTCCTGGGTTCGATTCATCGCTCAGTCAGTCTGACATATAAGTCCAAAAGGCAACGTAAATAGGTTTGCATCTGTATTTATTAAAAAGGTACCGTCATACGCTCATTTAACGGTGAAAAGGTCATGGCATAGCGGCAAAAGCGTGTGGTAATTTTCGAAGTAATCTCGGAGGCTCTAACAGCCTGAAATAGACATGCTTTGGATTTTCTGAAAGGTGGTGAGCTATTCTTTCCCTCAACCCTAACCGAAATCGTTTAACTTAGATACGGACCGTCCCAAGTCCATTTAAAGGTGAAGAGGTATGGAATATCGGCGAAAGCGTGTGGTGATTTTCGAATTCAAAGTGCTCCCGGGAGCCCTCTAATAGCCCGAAATGGACATACTTAGGCTATTCTTAAAGGTTGGGATCTAGTACTTTCATCAACCCTCACCGAAATTGTTTAACTGAGATACGGACCGTCCTAATTCTATTTAAAGGTGAAGATGAAATGGCATAGCCGCAAAATCGTAAGGTAATTTTCGAATTCAAAGTGCTCTTGGGAACTCTCTAATAGCCCGAATTTGACATGCTTAGAATTTTCTGAAAGGTGGTGATCGATTCTTTCCATCAACTATAACTAAATTCGTTTAACTTAGATACGGACCATCCTAAGCCCATTTAAAGGTGAAGAGGTAATGGAATAGCGGCGAAAGCGTAAGGTGATTTTCGAATTCAAAGTGCTCTTGCGACCCCTCTAATAGCCCGAAATGGACATACTTAGGATTTTCTGAAAGGAAGGGATCTAGTCCTTCCATCAACCCTAACAGAAATAGTTTAACTTAGATACGGACCGTCCTAAGCCCATTTAAAGTTGAAGAAGTAATGGTATAGCGGCGAAAGCGTGCTGTGATTTTCGATTCAAAGTGCTCTCGGGAGCCCACTAATAGCCCGAAATGGACATACTTAGGATTTTCTGAAAGGTGAGAATCTATTCTTTCCATATTGTATAATTGTTTCGAAAAGCACTTACTGCTAACCTCTGTAAGTGTTTTATGCAAATAGTACTGTACGCTTTTGTGTTGATTTGCATACACCACATTTTTTTAACCACCTTCGGCCGCACACCAAATTAGACAAATGTATCGCGACGAAACGTTGCGAGACAAAACGTCGCGTCTGGTGGAGAGACCCCACCAGTCGTAACTTGAAGGAGCTTCGTTTTGTTGTCATGAGACGCCTAAATACGCCTAAATACGTCTTGCGACAGTGTCTCATCCGGTGTGTGGCGCTCAGCTCATTGCTGTGGTTTTGGAGACGTCTGCAGCACGTTGAGTCAGGTTATGACAAACTGTTTTGTCGTGCGAATAAACGTCTGATTTGGTGTGCGGCAACCCTAAAGATTAAGATGCAAGCAATCATGAAACGTCGGGTGTGCACTAAAGTCACACCTTGTACGCTGGAGACACGTGCTCTTGTACCATGGCACCAAACCAGTAAGTCACATATTTTCCAGCTAAGCTGGGTCTAACGCAACTCGTCAAGGGTAGCAGCCCATATTTTTCATTTGCAAACTTGATTCTGCAGAAATGGATGTAATTTTTGAGAGTTTGGAATTCCATTTTCGCAGAAAACTGCCCTCAACATTTTTTTCCTGCGAAATTGGATTCTGCGAATTTGAAAGGCACCCTTTTTAGATTAGGCTACCACTAGAACTTATTTTCTTCTTTCTTCTTCATGGCTTGTTGTAGGCTTACTGGTATAGGGCAGTGACACAACGTTGTATTATTGTATATAACTCTATGCTGGAGCCAGTAACTGGGATAGCTGCAGGGGTCACTGAAGGGGGAAACGAAGGGCGTCTTACTGAAGACAATGCTGTTAAGAGTGGATTTCTTAGGCCCATAATGCGCAATTTTTGTCAATTTGTTGACAGTTGCTGACATTTTTAAGCAAGTGGAATCTTTATTTTCCAATGACAACCTAGCAGCATAAGGGATTGGAGAAAACAACTTTTTTTTTAAGTCTATAAAATCCGCTCTCAAAGCACTGCCTTGACTAGAAGTGCGGTTGTTTAACCCTCCATTTCAATCTAGTGCCCCTTGCAGCTATCTCTCTTGTAGCCAATATGACGTCACATGACGCTGCTCTATATCATTAGAATTGACAATAGGTTCTGACTCAAACATGACAGATGGCCCTTGTTTAGTTTCTTTATTAGTGAGTACCGCAATTTTGTTTTAAGATTGTTCGTACTCTGTGGCATTTTACTTTTTCTTCTTTTTGATACAAGTTTCTTTATTAAAGATGTTTGAGTGGCTATTTTTCCTCCTCATTTTCTTCTAGGTCGACGAAATCCTTCCAGTGTTAGTAGGAACTAGGGAAGCCGTCGTACATGGCCGGTTTGTAGAGCATTGTTGTGATTTTCCGTTTGCATGAAAATACTGTAATTTCCCGTTAGCAGTCTCCCAAGCTATCATTAGATTTAGCTAGATCCAGGGTTAAGAGGCATACAGGCTTCGATTCCATTAGCATGAAAATATTGTGACTGGAAAAAAAAAACATGGCGTCATCACGCATCTTTATTGGAAATACCGTTCGAATCATTACCTATACAGACAATTCTAATGAAAGACACACAAATAAAAGAATTTAGAATATCGAGATTCCCACTACGGACTTCGATAAAATAAAGATTATCGTGATTCCCACTACGGACGTCAAATTCCTCTTCATCTGAGGCTTCTATCATGTCAACACCTGCTATAGAGCAGTGACACGACGTAGTATTATTGTATATAACTCTATGCTGGAGCCTTAATGGGTTAGCTGCAAGGGCCACTGCAGAGAGAAACAGAAGGGCGTCATACTGAAACCGATGCTGTGAAGACTGATTTCTTAGACCTAAAACGCGCGATTTTTGTTGTTGGAGAAAACAACGGTATTTTAAGCCTAAGAAATCCGCTCTTCCATTGTTTTTCCCTCCACTTTTATGTAGTGCACCTTGTAGTTATGCCCTCCAAAACCCATACTGGTGCCAATATGGCGGCAAATGTCACTGCTCTATAGTCCAGTTTATAACAGTGCGCGTAAGTGATGAGGACGGATGACTCGGTTTTCTTCACTCAACCTCGTCAATTGCTGCACATAAGCTTCTTGAAAAAATTCCACCATCACTGGATTCTGCACTGTCTCAGCAGTGCCAGCATTAACTTGTGACGATGTGTTCATAATCTCGTGAAAACTTTCCTTTTGGGTGGTCCATCACGATTAGGAATTAGGCTGACGTGGTTGCTAATGTACAAAAGTTCTTACCAATTCCCTAAATTTAAATTCCATTATATTTTCCATGCGTTCTTTCATAGCACTGACTAATTTGTCTACTATCATATTCACAAGTTCATCAGTTAAGATGGTTCACTATATGCAGTTGTAATTTACTTCTTTCGTTTAAATCCGAGTGTGTTCCATTTTTTGACAAGAGGGGGACCTCAGACCCGGACTGGTCGTAGAGCTAAGGTGCTAATGGCACATGGACCCTCCTATAGATTCGCAAGGAGGCTTTTTTAGTTTTTATAGCCACAAGTAAATTTTTAGTTGTTGATAAATTTACTTTCGTTGTAATTTTTTGGTTGGTCTTAAAATCTGGACCCTTCCCTGATCCTTTCACACCTGTCTTTAAATAACCATGGACTATAAAGATGGCGTATATGCATGCACAATTATAATTTCAACCACCTCCCCCTGCCCACAGGATTGTACTCTTGTGAGCCTCTTTAAAACGTCACTGCACTTGGGTCCCAGGGCTGCCAGTCCGAACCTGAGAGGGGTCAACATTTTTGAACTCTTACGTACCGTCACTTAATAAACTAGTCCACCTTTAAATTTGGTTCAAATTCGATGGTCCTGTAGAATTTATCTCTTCCCACATGTGTAGAACACCTGACCAAAAATTTGGTTTTATGTTGTCGTGCCAAAACGTGTGTTGCGAAATGCCACCATAACAAAATTGGCGTGCTTTAATGCACATTGACTGATGCAGCACTTTTAATTAGGCTACTCACCACACTCTAAACCAAAGTTTCCAATTAAGTTTTCGTTTGGAAAAAAAAACGTTTGCAATAATTTTTTGCTTAATTTACGGGATGATGTAAAACGGAGGACTTACCGTGAGCTTGGTTTAGGGCACGTTTATGCAACCACTCACTTTTGCATTCTCGCAGCTCGAAGCTAGAAATCACCTCAAATTCAAACATGGCGGCGGTTTTATGTCTGCCGCCTCGCAACGAAAACAGCAAATAACGTGAGTTCAGAAGCGTTTGGGAAAATTGTTTCGTCATGAGGAATTCTTTAGATTATTGGCACGGATTATAAGACTGCAAGTTTTACTCAAACGACGTCGGATTTAGCTAATCCATTTAGCGTTGTTACCATGGCAATGTCACCTTTGCCATCGCGATTGAGTTCTAGCTGCGAGAATGCAAAGGCGAGTCATTGCGTAAACGCGCTCTTAGACCTTCATATTTCCTAGCTTTCTCCTGTTAAAGTTGCGTTCACGAGTGTATTAACTTTAACTTTATTTATAATCCAAATCTCCCAAAGGGCATTACATGGATTGTTTGGACACGGTTGCAATGCAACAGAAAACGAGAATAAATAAATAAAATATTTAGATATTTCATATAATACAAGCAGTAACTGAAACTAGATAGTTTAGCCTACAACGAGAAAATGTCCATTAGTGAAGTCTCACGCACATAGTCCACGACGTACATCGCACGAACATGTAACGCCACAACTAGTTTAAAATCGTCTCAGTTTTCGGTCAGTACCTTAATTAAAATTTCAAATATTGCCTACGCAACTTAACACGCGAAACTACACTATGGTGGAAGATTGAGAAAGATTTAACAGCTACTTATCTCGGCTCGAGCCTGTAGCCAGAAACTGCCCCGGTAGTGGCAGTGGTTAGAGCGCCCGGCTAGTAAACGGGAAGTCCTGGGTTCGAGTCCCAGTCGGGACAGTTGTCTTTTCCTTCTTTCTCAAGTTAGTGTATTGTGTATCCTCACAAGGCCAGTCTTCAATGCGGACTGCTTGTTTCGTTTATGGAGGATTTCCTGTTCCACACGAGTTTCAGCCGCGTCGTTTAAAATTTATCAGTTTCAAACTCGCTCACTGACATTACTTGTTTTTCGTTGCCCAAATGCCGCTGCACGTAAAAATTAACCCGTCTGATTAGTGCCAGTGTTGTGCCTAATGACTAAAAACAGGAATAGTGCCAAGACAAGTGTTCGTTAGTCGAGCAAACCTCCTTCATCTAACGTGACTGGCGAACAAGTCCCAACACACAGTAACATTATGTACAAGGTGAACCACCTACATTCAAAGTAGTGGACGCAACGTATTTTTGTAAAGCATATCTGGAAGAAGGAGTGACTGTAGCAATGCCGGCACGGTATTGTCACCCAGATACGATCTAATTTATTTAATAGTCATGCCTGATTAACAGTGTCGAATGATGCTTTCGTTAACTCCAGGAAGATACCAAACACAACTTTGCCGTACGAGACACAAACGGAATGTGAGAAAATGTATGATTACTACAGTACGTTATAAAAATCACATCACATTTTCAATTCTTTCTTACATCTCACTCCATATTTTTTCTCAATCCTCTATAGAGCAGTGACATTTGCCGCCATATTGGCACCAGTATGGGTTTTGGAGGGCATAACTACAAGGTGCACTATATAAAAATGGAGGGAAAAACAACGGAAGAGCAGATTTCTTAGGCTTAAAATAACATTGTTTTCTCCAACAACAAAAATCGCGCTTTTTAGGTCTAAGAAATCACTCTTCACAGCATCGGCTTCAGTATGACGCCCTTCTGTTTCTTTCTGCAGTGCCCCTTGCAGCTAACCCATTAAGGCTCCAGCATACGTGTCACTGCTCTATAAATTCGTCCTGCAACCATTACTCGAATACTGTTCGCAAGTCAGCAGGCCTTGTTACCCGACGTTTCTTTCCCGTGTAGAAAAGTGTCAACGCCGCATGACTTGACTAAATAGTGTCGTTCCGTTATAGGATCTTTCCAACCACAACTGGTTACAGTGCCTGAATCTCTTTACTGTCGGGTGGAATATTCTTAAATTCACATGATGTGTGGTGTCTGGGTTCAAGGGGTTGAATGACATAAAGGG
>JAHWFP010102199.1:0-10655 GCA_023313725.1 Lithobius niger | reverse complement strand
GGATTACTAGCTTACGACATGGGATACTTCGGATTACTGGCTTACAACATGTAATACTTTGGATTACCAGCTTACAACATGGAATACTTTCGACTACTGGCATAAAACATGGAATACTGTGCATTACTGGTCTGCTACATGGATTACCACTGATTTTCAGATTACTTGGGACTACTGCAGATTATTGAAGATTACCATGTAATACTACCGGATTACTAGGATTACCTAATGATTACCAAGGAACCCAAGCACTTGTACTCTAGATTACCAAAGTTGATACCCCTCGACCCACGGTAGCCAATTTTACCATTTCTTCCGTTCTTAATGAAAATAAATTCCAATGTGCTGCGAGCTTTGTCAGCCTACCCAGGACCCCGAACAAAGCGAGCAAACACACACCACTAGTCAGCGTTGTGACTTGCAAACCAAGAGCACTGGGCCGAAACCAGACTGGCCTAAGGATAAGAAACAATGATGCCATTAAAAGGTCAACAAGAGTTAATGGGGAATAAAATTACCATCAGATTCCCCCCTGGGGCCCGCAGGTACAACAGGGGTAGTGTGTTAAAATACGCCTGGGTGTCGCAACAGGTAAAGAGGCTTATATTTCTGTTCGGCTCTTTTGTTTGTTTGAGTTGAGTGTATTCAAGCAATCCCAGTACGAATACAAAATAAGTCCGAATGTGGGAAGTGGTTTTCTGTAGGGCACGGAATAATAATAATAATAATAATAATAATAAAATCTAAATTATAACTTCGGGCTCCCTCTGCGTTGACAAGTTGAATTGGTAATGCTCTCTGTATCGTGTTTATGTACGATTCTTCTAGTCCCAAATTCTCGTAACCAATCCACTGTTTGTCTTGTTTCATTGATTTTAAGGATTTTTTTAGACTCGCCTATCTCGTCTTCTCTACGGCTTGTTTTTATTGCGATTTATTCTGGTTTACCACTTAAAGCAGCTGATAGTGTAATGAGTAACGAAGAGCGAGTTGTGGTGACTTGAGCTGTAGCCGAGCTGTCTCAAAAAATCTGATCTTGTAGATAACTGGAAAGCCTACCCTGGCGAAGTCTCTACCAGTCACCGCATCCTGGGGTAGTAAGAGAGACTACCTATTTCCTGAGCAACAGTACGATCCCTTCTGGGCTGTTCTGCACGATATCTTGGGCCCTGCCTTGCAATTTCTTTTCGAGAGCTTTTGATGGGCGAATGTACAGCCTAGAAAACCAGCTTTGTGGAAATGTGTTACATGGGTTTGTCTTGTTTCATTGATTTTATGGACTTTTCAAGACTTAACCTGTATCATCATCTCTACACTTTATTTTTTTTTTATTCTTGCATTATTCTGTGCGCGGGCGTATCTTGAGTTCTGCAAGTATTCATGAACGGCTACTTTTTCCTGGAGGGGGCGTCTTTAATCGACAGCCGCCATTGTTTTTGTAACCATCTTGGATATCAACAAGGCACTCTTGTATCAAAAACATAGTCGATTATCTGTGGTCTTTCTGCGGAGAACTAAAGAAAGGCCGCGGACATAATAGTATCACTCGTTTTTATTGCAATTTATTCTGGTACCGTGGAAGCATGCATCTTTTCATCCAGTTGAAGTTGCTGATAGTGAAACGAGTCATAATTGTTTGATCTGATCCTTATCGATAAACTGGTGCACATTGCTTTGCTGTTTGCAACATTTACAGGTGTTTTGAGTAAAAGCATTCTTAACGAAGCTGCACTTTAAATCTTTTAGGTGATTATTGCTGCCGCGTGCTTGATACGATCGTGTACGCTGTTTGTATGCGTCGTTTTTCAAAACTCGTGGTGTTTAGTTCTAAAATAAAAAGGCGCCGTTAATACGAACAAGATCCTTGCACTAGGGACGTAGCCAGAACTCGCATTGCTATGATATTGGACCTGATTTCGTCTGATTGCATCAAGAATTTCCCAGCAAAATCGGGCCTCTATATCCGAGAAACCATCGCGGTGAAAAATAAAAACAATCTGAATATTCCTTATTTTGTGGCAGCCGTAATGGGCAAGTAGTTCACAGTAAACACATGGCAGGAGCGCGGCCTCAAGAAAGTGGATTTTGGGTTTGTTTTTAATCAAAGAATCTTAAAAAAAATAAAGACTATACTGTTTGCTGATTTCTATATAAAACATTGAAAATTTGTTACCGAATCCGAAAAAAAATAAATAAAA
Source organism: Lithobius niger (assembly GCA_023313725.1). Taxonomy (NCBI): domain Eukaryota; kingdom Metazoa; phylum Arthropoda; class Chilopoda; order Lithobiomorpha; family Lithobiidae; genus Lithobius; species Lithobius niger. Next base: position 8,457 of record JAHWFP010102199.1, on the reverse strand, counting down.
CTAAAGTTTCCATGGGGGTAAAAAAAAAGAAGCGAAGACTTCGGTTTGGTGCACAATTTTGCTTTATTGCCAAATGTGTAAAAAAAATTCGCGTGTGAAAAACGATTCGTATGTTAAATCGTCAAACCATGTTACAATTTTGGCCACGGTATTGAAAAAAAAGTTCCTTAAAAACGGAAATGGACAGTAGCGTGTACAGATCCCCCAAAAGGGCAGAGGCACTTTTTTTTAAAATAAGTGCACGGTCATATTCTTGAGTACCATTTTTTTTTTTCTTTGATCTTTTACTGCCTTTTTTTTTTTTTTTTAGCCTTTTTAGCCTCTTTTTTGGTCCATTTTACCCCTTTTTTATGCATTTTATGACCCTTCAGTTACTACTGCCGCAGCATGGGCCTTTTTTTTTTTTTTGCCAAAGAAGGGCATTATCCCGAAACGACTGCGCAGGCAGAGATGGACGAATGGCGATGGACGAATGGCGATGGACGTATTCCCAAACTCATAAATCCGTGAATTAAAAGTGTGCGCGGCGTATCTTGAGTCCTGGAAGTATTTTACGAGCGACTACGTCTTCCTGGAGGGGGTGGCTTTAATCGACGGCCGCCATTGTTTTTGTAACCATCTTGGATATCAACAAGGTAGTCTGCTGCCAAAAACGTACAATCGATTATCTGTGTTCGTTCTGCGGCGAATTCAAGATAGGCCGCGCACACTTTAGTGGAGTTGTCTTAAGGGCGCGTTTACACAACGACTCGCCATTGCGTTCTCGTAGCAAGAAGCGAGAAATCGTCTGAAATTCCAACATGGCGGCGGTTTTAGCGCTGCCGGATCGCAATGAAACCAGTCAATAATGTCTATTCCGAACCGACTGTGAAAATTGTTTCGTCAGGAGGAGTGCGTTGTCGCATTGCCACGGATTATCAGACTGAAAGTATTTGCTCAAAACGATGTGGACTTTAGCTAATCCAGGTAGCGTCGTTATCATGGCAACGACACCTTTGCCATCGCGATTAAATTTAAGCTGCGAGAATTGCAGAGGTGAGTCGTTTACATGAACCCGCCCCGACACTTGCGAACGCTTTTCAACGCGTGCTACTATTCTCGTGTTTTGGTTCTTAGTGGTGCCAACAAGTGGTCACCTTGACGTATGGAGGTCAGTGGTTGACGGCACCCTTGTCCAATAGAGACTAATGGCGCTGGTAAAAATTGTCGGGATGGACATGAGGCCAAGGAAAGAGGTAGGGCCAACACGCTCGTGCATTTAGGAACCATCACTTAGGATACATTCAAGGCTCAAGATGTTTTTTTTTTATATTTTATTAACCCTTGTTTTGTTTTTAAGTGACTCGTACGTGTCAGCAGCTATTAAAAAAAAAGAACTGAATTAAAGCGACGGCCGACCTTCGTGGAAAGTTTGATTTGTGGCTTCTAGATTAATATCGGCGCAGGTGCGTGATTTGGGGAGCGTGGTATTGGGTTTCCGGCAATTATGGCTCACCTGGTGTTGATTGATTGATGGCTGGCCTGCACGCTCGTGGAGGGGAGGCTTGTTGGTCGAGGTGGCCTGCTACGACGGAATTAATGTTGTTGTGTCTGAGCTCTGTGTTGGCTGCTGTACTTTGCCACGGTTTGTCAATTGGTACAGTCAGAGGCTTATAGTGTCCGCGGCCTATCTTGAGTTCTCCGCATAACGAACACAGATAATCGATTGGACGTTTTCAGTAGCAGAGTGCCTTGTTGATATCCAAGATGGTTACGAAAACAATGGCGGCCATCGGTTAACGCCACCCCATCCAGGAAGACGTAGCCGCTCACAAAATACTTGCAGGACTCAAGATACACCGCGCACACAACACACATTTGCCATTTTCTGACGAATTCCCCCAAGACCCGGCCGGGGGGGGGGGGGGGATGGGATACAAAGCTTACGGTTGTGTAATGAAACCAATGTAATTACTATTAATACTAGAGGAAGCCTGTTGGATGCACCGTTTGCAAAACACCGTTACGGTTTGGTTGCTCACATGTATGTCCGCGTTTCACCGAATTGAGTTTCTTCAATCTAAATTTTGTGCACGCTGGCTAACAAACGCTGATTTTCGTTTGCGTCGCTCACTCAATCAGCGCATCCTGTGACTCAAATGATATTAATATTATTCCTGTTGTAAATACCACTCCAGCCTATAGTTTAGGTGTAGATCATTTTTCGCAATCACTCGTTGCTTTCTCATGCTGATAAAACATCTTTCGTACGTGCTCAGTATTTTTTTTTTCATTTCAAAATGCCACTCGTTATTATCGAAAAATTATCGATATTAAAGCTAGGCTTTTGTGGTATTCTACCGGAAATTCTGGCGAAGATAAACGAAAATTAGGCTAATACAATCCGTCAGAATTCCGTTTTCAAAACTATCCTCTCTCCCCAGCATAAAATGCCCCTCTTAGCTAGACTCTTAATCCTAATTTGTATAAGAAATGGACATAAGTCCAAGCAGGGAAATGTTGGCGGAGCTTTTTAATTTTAAAAAATCTATCTCTCAACCCTATCCTTTCCTGTGTAAGCTAAGTAGCAAGCACGTACGGTAAAGTCTTTCACAACTTTAGCTAATATCCACCCAACACCAAAACTGGTGTAAACACCCGCCAAGTTTCCAAAAAGGATCCAAAAAGGTTTCTCTGCAGTGGCCTAAATAACGGGCTCTGAGAGATATCTTTATGCCAGTGGAGGACTTGGGCATGTCGATCAAGGCGTTAGGGCGCGTTTATGCAACGACTCGCCTTTGCATTCTCGCAGCTATAAGCTAGAAATCGTCCGAAATTCCGACATGGCGGCGGTTTTAGCTATGTCGACTCGCAATGCAAACACTGAATAATGCGAGTTCAGAAGCGACGGCGAAAATTTCGTTAGGAGGAATTCTTTATCTTATTGTCACTGATTATAAGACTTAAAAGCATTTACTAAAACGACGTCGGATTTAGCTAATCCAGATAGCGTTGTTACCATGGCAACGACAACTTTGCCATCGCGGTTAAGTTCTAGCTGCGAGAGTGCAAAAGCGAGTCGTTGCATAAACCTGCCCTTATGTCAGTGATCTGGGAACGGATTGGGTTGCCAGTCCGAATCCGAGTCGCGCCACTCCGACGAAGCGTAAGTGCGTAAATGTGGCTTACTGTACTGCGTTATTTCTAATATGACGATTTTTGCTGAATAGATTCGTTTTCCTCTTTCCAGTAACGAAAACATCTTTAAGACGATCATACCACAAAAAGTTTTTTTGGAAGAAAACTTTTAAGCCCACATTTGATCCACCCTGTGTAAATAAATACGCTATACAGATTCGTATTTCGCCTTTAATTTTGATTTTTCTTTGTCCAAGTTCGTCCGCTTTCGTGACATTTATGTGTCATCCAGATCATGTGTCACCAGATCAGTGTTCCATGAACTGCTGCCGCTTGCTGTCGTTTTGTTGCAGCCGTCAACGTCCTGTTGTGATATGTCACTGTTTAGCTCCTCTTTGTACCGACAGGATTCGTCGTTGCGTCGTTTACTCCTATATGTAGACGGCGCTCTAAGTTCCATTTCAGCGGCAAGAGGCGTCGAAACGTTTGAAGCGCCATCTACGTGCCGGGTAAACCATGCACTGAGCTCTACAAATGCTACTGGAGGATACAAAGAAGGCTAAACAGTAGATTTAACGGTACGCATCCTTGGATGACTGTACACTTGAAGTGAACAACCGCAAAACAAATTATTCCGTTGTTCAAGATTGGTCTTTGTGTTGTTGTTGTTGTTGTCCTTGAGATTGCGAGCGATGTACTTATTATTTTGTTTTATTTGCTGTTTTGTTTAATACCCTTGAGGCTGTTTGGTTATCGGTGATGCGATTGCTGCGATGGTTGGCGATATTATTTGTCTTTACACGTCATAGCCTTAACTGTATGATGAAGACGTTGCTTGGTTTTTACTGCATAACTTTTTTTTTATTTTAATCTCAGCTTGAAAAACGTGATTTAAAAAAAATAATTAAACAGTTAAAAAAGCGGGTGTAACTTTTTAACTCAACGGGGCTTGTCCTTTCCGAGGTCCCGTCGTCCCTCGCGCGCGGCGTCGCATGGATACACTCGTATACATATAATGAAAGGGCAAAAACCAGCCATAAGCCTTATCGTAGACCAATCCATTTTTTTTAAATATTTTTATAATCATTATCATAATCACTGTAACTCGCACTAAACGTCTTTATTGTTAACATTTCTCACGTTCTAAGGGCACGTTTACGGAACCACTCACTTTTGCATTCTCGCAGCTAGAAGCTAGAAATCACCTCAAATTTCAACATGGTGGCGGTTTTATGTCTGCTGCCTCGCAACGAAGACAGCAAATAACGTGAGTTCAGAAGCGTTTGGGAAAATTGTTTCGTCATGAGGAATTCTTTATATTATTGGCACGGATTATAAGAGTCAAACGATGTCGGATTTAGCTAATCCATTTAGCGTTGTTACCATGGCAATGTCACCTTTGCCATCGCGATTGAGTTCTAGCTGCAAGAATGCAAAGGCGAGTCGCTTCATAAAACGTGCCCTAAGTCATTATTTGTGCCACTAGGTTGTCCAGAGCTATCTAAGAAGCTTTTCAGTGTTTGCTATCCCAGTCAACTTCCGGTAATGGCCGGAGTTTTTATCGCGATGCTAAAACGTTTCGCAGGTGGCTCTGGACAACGTAAAAGTACAAGTAATAACATGGAACGTGAGACAAGTTACTAATAAAAACGTGCAGCGCGAGTTCCATTGATGATAATAGCGCGTAAGTGTAAAATTTAATAACGCTTAATTATTCTACGATAAGGTTTCTGGTCGGTTTCATTCCTTTCATTATATCAAGAATGTGTACGGTTGGGGAGGAGAATTCTGTGACTTAAGAAGGTCCCTATAGAGCAGTGACATTTGCCGCCATATTGGCACCAGTATGGGTTTTGGTGGGCATAACTACAAGGTGCACTACATAAAAATGGAGGGAAAAACAACGGAAGAGCGGATTTTCTTAGGCTTAAAATAACGTTGTTTTCTCCAACAACAAAAATCGCCCGTTTTAGGTCTAAGAAATCACTCTTCACAGCATCGGCTTCAGTACGACGCCCTTCTGTTTCTCTCTGCAGTGCCCCTTGCAGCTAACCCATTAAGGCTCCACCATAGAGTTATACACAATAATACTACGTCGTGTCACTGCTCTATTGAAACGCGTTATATTCATTCCTATAGTACCATCCGAGTTGTAGAGGGTGCCACATGTTCATGTGGTAATTTTTGCTCATTTTTCAGCCCAAATCTAAAGTAAACTAAACTACAACTAAGCTAAACTATATAACAATTAAATACAAGATAGTGTCGTTTAGTTTAGTTTAATTTTAGGCTGAAAAGCGAGTAGAAATACCCACATAAAACCCTCTATAAACTTAGACGGAACTAATAGGAATGAATCTAAGGCGTTTCAGTAGGGGGGTCTCGGTCACTAGACTCTCTACTGACCAGAGTATTTAATAGCATCCTGCGATTATATACGATCCTTTGCGTGCTTAAAATAACTCATGACGTTTCATCTGTGTGTGTGCATGTACTAATTTTTAATTGTTTGCTAATAATTACCATAAGATAGGGCTTCGGGCAGATGACCAGGAGTGGTTAACGCTCGTTAAACCCTTTAACCCTTTAACCCTTTTAACCCATAAGATCCAAAATCTAAAAGACTAATGCGGTAAAAATGAAAATTATTTATGCCAATAGTTCGCCGAAGAAAAATTATAAGATACTAGCCTAAAAAATTATGAAGTGTGATGTTATAATACGAACATTTTTCCGGTTTGTGACGACACAATTTTCGTGTTCGCGCTGTTTCGTCAACTACGCCCAAGGCCAACTGAGGAACGCTGCTACTGTCTTAGGTATAGCCTTGTATTACGATGCCGAGTCCCATGAAACGGTCTGATAGTAACATGGCGCAGATGGAGGTCTATAAGGCAGGCCGGATGTGCCTTTAATTGTTTTTAATAATATTTTTATCGTGTAATAGAAACAAATAAACATTGTGTTCCATTGGCTTTTGGCTGCTAAGGGGATAAACTTATTGATAATTAACTGAGCAAAAAACGGCTTCGCCGTTTAGAAAAAAAACAGAGCTCGTATCCCCATACTCACAGCCGTGAAGGTGCACGAATAAAAACGGAGTAGAGTTCACTCGAACGCAACGAACTATAATTTGAACTCCAGTACGAGAGAACAAGGACTGTTTTTGATCAGAGGTTATGTCGGAAAGAAAGCCCAGTTTATGTGTGAAAAGTTTAATGTTTTGGTGTTTGGGCGTGCACGCATAATTTGTGTATTATACAGACCTTTTTAAAAATATTTTTCTGTTTGTTGTTTCATATTAAATCTGTTTCGTGTGAGTGGGTATATGTGTATTTTAAGTGCATTTATAATTTCTGAAACAAGCAGACTCAGACTAGTTAAGGCATTTTTTTTGCCTGTGTTTGTGTTTGAAGGTCGTTTGAAGTGGTATTTCTAGTTCGTTTGAGTAATTACGTGTTCATTTTGTGTATGCATTTTTATCTTACAATTTTGTAGCGTTTTGCTGTTTATGGCGTTATTTTGTGTGTGTTTGTGGGTTTACGTTTTGCGAATTGGAGTTCAAATTATAGTTCGTTGCGTTCGAGTGAACTCTAATCCGTTTTTATTCGTGCACCTTCACGGTTGTGAGTATGGGGATACGAGCTCTAATGGTTTTTTTTTCTAAACGGCGAAGCCGTTTTTTGCTCAGTTAATTTGTTGGCTTTTTTCGCTTCCCTTTTATATTAAATGCTACAGTCTAGTCTATAATGTGTCCACTGTACACCAATTTTTGTTTTCGAAAAAACGGAACATTAGAAATGCATACTTATGTTCAAGTTACACCCCAGGTTTGTCCCATGATTATTATTTGATGGTAACACATTAGCGTGTGTCTAGCTTTAGCATGCGTCATCTCGATGAGTAGTTGATTCTGGATTGTTGCAGTATCATGGCAAACAATCACGGAAACAATTCAACTGGCTTCCCGAAGCCCGCATTGAAAAGAGTAAATAAGTCACTCAGTCATGTCGGCCGCCCAACTTCAAAATTTAAGACTTCGCACGCTACGGTTTAAAACTTGAAAATTTAAGGCAAAATCAAGACCATTTAATTTTGGTTCTCCACAACGAGCTAGCTTACTCAAACAACGACAATGTTAGTTTCCCGGCACCCAACCATCGTTGATCTTGTTGGAGTGAGCTATAATCCGATATTGTGCGCCTCGCTTATTGTTACTCTATTGTTACATGTTGCGGCATTGTAACATTTTGACATTGTTAGCCGCTCCGCCGCCTCCTCCTCCTGTCCAATTTTCTGAAATTCTCGTGCGCAAACGAACTTTAATAAGCTAGTGTGTCGCCAGCTAGTGTATCGCCGCCAAGTAACAGTAGATCATCCCATTGTAGACTTCCGATTGTTAAAAATTGATTGTTAATGATAAAAAGGCGGCTCACTAGCAGACATGTGTCTGTTAACTGTAAGCAACTGAAAGCATATTTTGGCATGTTGAGATAAATCCCAATGCGACAGAAATGTTTCAAATTGTGGAAAATGAAAGGGGAATGGTCAGAGATTAAGAAAAACTAAAATTTAAAGGATGAGTGTCCACCAATCATAGAGAAAAAGATACGTCAATAACGTTGTTTTTATGCTACTGTCTAGCTAGCTAGCTAATAAGATTTTCCCCATGTTAAGTCCCATAGACTTTTTGCTCATGGCCAGCGCAAAATTGAGAAGGCCTATACGTACCTGAACTTTTGCACACGGATGCATAGTGATCTGAGGATGGTCCTTTTGTTGGTTTGGGGGTTGTAGGGGTCAGGACAAATGCGTGGGAGGGTTTTGAAATTCGCCACGGGCGAATTTAAATTTCGTTTCTTTTCCAAGTTGCAACCAAAGATTTTAAGCAACAATGGCTTGAACAATCAAGACTGGTCCTTAGATTTATTGTAAAAGCCTGGACGAACTAAAAACTGAACTGTAACGAAGGACAAAATAAAGAAACATTATCGTTGCCGTGGATTGCGTAAGAATAAAGGGATGTGCGTTAGATGATGGTTACGCAACAATACGAGCATACACGAGCTAATGGTTTTTTTGTTAATAACCCACAAATAAATTGCTTCGCATTCTGCTGTTTTAGTAACAACGACCTTCGGGGGTTTCTGCATAACTAAATGTGAACGAAATCTTGAAAAATTAAGGGGAAGGTGAAGGGCTAAACAAAACAACTGAAGGGGATGCGCTGATTGAGTGAGCGAAGCGAACGAAATCACCGATTGTTAGTCAGTGTGTGCAAAAATGGGATTGAAACATCTTAAACAGACGGTGTAACCTTATGTACGTTCACAGTCCTAT